>PVLC010009992.1:14340-30912 GCA_004027655.1 Graphiurus murinus
AACAAAAAAAAAAAAAAAAAAAAAAAAAAAAGGAAAAGGAACTAAAAAAAGCTGGTAGCAAAACCTGATGTGGTAAGCTGGGCATGGTGGCACACACTTGTAATCCCAACATTTGGGAGGCTGAGATCAGAGGATCCAGGTTCACAGCCAGCCTCAGCTACTTAGTGAGGCACTCCGCAACTTAGTGAGACCTGGTTTCAAAGTAAAGAATAAAAAATAGGGCTGGGGGTATAGTTCGAAGGTAGAACGCCCCTGAGTTCAACCCCCAGTACCGCAAAAAAAAACAAAAACCTGATCTGGTGTGTGGTGGCACACAGCTGTAATCCCAGTAGTACTTGGAAGGCTGAGATGGGAGGGTCTCAGGTTCAAGGCCAGGCTCAGCAACTTAGTGAGACACTGTTCCAAAATTTAAAAACTAAAATTAAAGGGGTGGAGGGTATAGCTCAGAGGTAGAATGCCCTTGGGTCCAATTCCAGTACCAAAAACCTGGTGGGAAGACATCCTTCTACTGAAAAAGAGTAAACTTGTCATTTTAGAGATGGCAAACCTGAAACAGCCCAACACCCAACACACACATACTTAATCAATGTTGACAAGGAAAAGTGTCTTACCTTCAGGCAAGTTCTGTGGTTCAGCTGAGTGCATGAGACATATAGGTGTCAGATGGAGAGATGAAAACATGGATGGATGGATGGATGGATGGATGGATGGATGGATGGATGGATGGATAGATGAATGGAATGGAATGGAATGGAAAAATGCATGGCCAGACAGACAGCATCCTATTATAACAAAGACTTGGTGCCTGGGGCCATGGACATACAATTCCAAATTTGCTGGCAGAGGCATTTACCTGCCCGATTCTAAAGTGCTAACCTTGCTATTCCATCTGTGACTTCCCTTCTAAAAGCAGCTCCCTGCACCAAATCAAGCCAACAAGACCCTCACCTTCATCTCTACTCAACTCCTCCCTGCTCCACGTCACTCAGATCGTGCAGGGTTACTGATGCCCCCCAAAAATGTGAAGCAGTAACTCAAGGTGGATGGCTCCCTCCCCCACTACCAAATTCTCCAGCCACCTCATTTCAAACAGAAGTTTTCTATTGTCTCCCAAGTGTGGAGGTTCACTGTTACTAATATTTCTTCCCCTTTCCCTGACCCCCTTTCTTTCTGGAAAGTAGTGGAGGTCTCCCAGTTCCTCAACCACTAGTTAATACTCATGTATTGAATTCCTGCTGGTACAGATAAGAGGCCTGGTTCCGGGGGTCCCAACAAACCAGGTCCAGCCATTCACCCCAAAATCAAACAGAAAAGAAAGTGGAGAACAGCAGACTTTGATGAGTCTGGCCATATTAGGAAGGCAAAGTGAGCTCCAGCATCTCAGCCTTGTGCTCAGGGAGCTGACAGGAGCCTTGGGTTTAAAACATAGGAAGAGTGGGGCACTTGCGACAGGTATGCATAATTAAGCAGCCCTGGTCTACCTATGATCTGGCTGACCTTTCTCTCAGTTCTAGTTCTGCGAGGTGGCTCAATGGAAGTCTTTATCACTCCCAGGGGCAACCTCCACTTGCTGCTCAGGATGTTTATCTATCAAACCCATGACCCTGAAAGGAGCAATGACTAGAGACTTGTGATGCTGGAAAATCTATCAGTCAATGTCCCTGCCAATCATGTCTCAGTCTTGAAGGGTGATGGGATAGGTTAGGACTAATAAGCCTTGTATGGCCAGTTTTTAGATGAGCACTCTTTAAATTATTAACATAGCCGTGCGTGGTGGCGCACACTTGTAATCTCAGCATTTGGGAGGCTGAGACCAGAGGATCCAAGTTCTCGGCCAGCCTCAGCTACCTAGTGAGGCACTCTGCAACTTAGTGAGACCTGGTTTCAAAATAAAGAATAAAAAAATAGGGCTGGGGGTGTAGCTCGGAGGTAGAATGCCCCTGAGTTCAATCCCCAGTACCGAAAAAAAAAAAAAAAAAAAGATTAACATGCCTATGTGCAGAGCTGAGCAGGGCGCGGTAGACAAATACAAACTGAAGGTAGAAATGCTAAGCTTTCTCTGCGTCTAGTTACCCACTGGGCACCTGCAGGTCTAGGTAGAGTCATTGCTTGGAGCAAACACAGCCCTTCTACATTCCCATTACATTAGTACGTGCTATTAAAAATCATCAAATTGGCCGAGCGTGGTGGTGCACACCTGTAATCCTAGTACTTGGGAGGCTGAGACAGGAGGATCACAGGTTCACAGCCAGCCTCAGCAACTTAGTGAGACCTTGTTTCAAAAAATAATAATAGTAAAAATAGGGCTAAGGGTATGGCTCAGAGGTAGAATACCGCTGGTTTCAAGCCCCAGTACACACACACACACACACACACACACACACACACACACACACACCATCACCACCACCACCATCATCATCAACATGAAGTCAGGCATTCTGATGCATTCCTGTAATCCTAGTACTTGGGAGGCTGAGATAGGAGGATCCCAGGTTCAAGGACAGCCTCAGCCACTCAGCGAGACTCTCAGCAACTTAGCAAGACCCTGTTTCAAAATAAAAGGACTGGAGACGTAGCTCATAGGTAGAATGCCCCTGGGTTCAATCCCCAGTAACAAAACACACACACACACACACACACACACACACACACACACACACACACACATAATCATCATCATCATCATCATCAATCATCGATGTGGAAGTTGCTGTGGATTTTTTGTTGCTGTTGTTAATAATTCCTTATATGAAGATACTAGTTTTCCTTTAATTCGTCTGGGAACACATCCCAATGCTGTGCTGGGTCTGACTCATAAAAGCCTACTTGTGGCTTCTCTTACAACTTCCCGATTCTGTGTTCAGTGGTGTTAAGTTTGGCAGCTGGAAATCAACCAGAATTGGAGTATTTATACTACAAAATCAGCAAATTCTCCCTATCAGGGCTTTCTCCCTTCCCACTTCCCACAGTTACTAAACGTTTACCAGCACAAAACTGGCTTTTTGCCAATATACTCCATTTTCTCTATATACTCCCCTTAGAATAAACTCAAGAAATGCCAGAGTGACGCCACTAAGGTGACAGTACAAACCTGAGAGGTATCACAGCCCGGCTCTGGGACCTCGTTCTTCTGCACCCCGTGCTCCTGCCCTGAACATTCTCCTTGCTGCTCACATCCCCGATCATAACGGCTCTCCTCTACATCTCATTGTTTCCTTTCACTTCTTCCAACTAGATTGTAGGGCAAGAAACAATGTGACAGGCCAGGCACAATAGCGCACACCTAGGTTCGAGGCCAGCCTCAGCAACCAACAAGACCCTGTTTCAAAACAAAAAATAAAGAGCTGGGGATGTAGCTCAGAGGTTTAATCCCCAGTACCACAAAACACAACAAAAACTTTGAAATTTCCCAATGATCTATCACTACACTAACGAGGTGACTGGTGGTTAGGGATCCTGGAGAGCCTCAGGTTGGGGCTGGTGCCAAGGGCATCCAATCATGTGACTAGAGGGCTGGAGCTTTCAGCCCCACCTCATCCCCCAGAAAGTGGAGGGAGTTGAAGGTTAAGTTGATCACTTGGCCAATTTTAAAATCAATCATGCCTAATAAGTCTCCATAATCCAAAAGGACAGGGTTTGAGGAGCTTCCAGTTCCCTTGAATAGTTGGAGGTGCTGGGAGGGTGGGGTGCCCAGAGAGGGCATAAAAGCACCCCATCCCTTTCCCCACCCCAGGCTCCTACATATTTTTCATCTGGCTGTTCATCTGTAGCCTTTGTAATATTCTTTATAATGAACCAGTAAATATAAATGTTTCCCTGGGCTCCATGAGCCATTCTAGCAAATTATCCAACCCAAGCAGAGGATCACAGGGGCTCCAGTTTACAGCCAGGTGGAGAGAAGCACCTCAGGCCTAAGCTTGCAATTGACATCTCAATTGGAAGGGAGTGTTTTGGGGGGACTGAGCCCCAAACCTGTGGGACCCGATGCTAACTTCAAGTAGACAGGGTCAGAACTGAATTGTAGTGAGATAAATTTGGGGATACAGAAAAAGAAAGATATACTGAGTCTTAAAAGAAACGTCTTTGAACCCTTGGAATACAGGAAATGTTCACAAACTTTTGAAATGCAAAACAAGCAACCCAGTCCTGGCCCTCATGTTTGGCCCATGTCCTTCCTTGCCTATAAAAGTAACAAGAGGCCAGGGCAATGCACACAAGCAGGGGAAACATGTGAAACTGTGACCACCACCCCCCTTCCACCTCTAGTCCAGCACCTAGTTACTGTCCCTCCATCAACAGTAACACCACAGATCAAGGGGTTGCTGTCTCTCCCTCTGGAGATAACCCACATTATCCCTTGAATGTGTATTCCTTGCTCCAACCCCCACAAGATGGCCATATTCCCCATGAATGTGTATCTGCTTTCCTAAATAATTCCATCAGTATCTCTGACCAGTGCATGCTGAAATTCTTTTGCCATATATGCCAAGGACCCCACTTGTCCCGAGTCAAAGGACAGTAGGACACTCAGCTGGTGTCAGAGAACTGGCCCAAGTGGAAAAAACACCCACATATTGAATGCTGAGAGTTTTCTCTGAGATTTATTCTGTGCCAGGGAAAGTATCAGTGGGGTAACCAAGAAGGGCCTCTTAGTTTAAGAAGAGAGTTATGGGATACAATCACCTAGAGAACCCTCCTTACTTTACAAACAAGAAATAAGGAGCGCAGAGAGGATGTGGCCTGCCTGAGGCCAGTCCCCATTCTTCCCACCCTCAAATCAGAGTCACCTCCCACACAAAATTCCCACACCACCATGAGCTGTCCAGGCCATGGGAGTTAGCAAAAGCTGCATCTGAATTTTTTTTTTTTTTTTCCAGTACTGGGGATTGGACCCAGTGACATTTTACCCGAGTTACATTTTATTTTATTTTTTATTTTGAAATAGGGTCTCACTAAGTTACAGAGGCCCTTGCTACTGCTGAGTTAGATTTGAACCTGTGATCCTCCTGTTTCTGCCTTCCAAATACTGGGATGACAAATGTATACAATCACATCTGGCTTGCATCTGAAATTTTTAATCTCTACAGAAGGTAAGTATCAGAACATACTCTATCAGAAATCTAGATATTATTCAAACAAGAAATATATACACATCCAAAATGCAGGTATAATTAAATGCCTTGAAATGGAAAACAATTCAGGCCAATGTAATCATTCTTTTCATCCTTAAGAAATCAAAAAAGTAAATAAATTTGAATTGGAAAGCTTGCCCTCTAGTGGGGGAAAGAGTAAACTAACCACACACCTCAAAGTTGCAGAGAAACCATTCTGGCTCAGAACCATGTTAACCAAGGTGACAAATGTAAGTGCAAGTGTAAGTCAGGGAACAAATATGAGCACCTGCTATGGGCTTAGCCAGGGCCTGCTTTCAGAGACTTCCTAGTTGAGGAGACAACACTATAACCACACATAAGGCCAGACAAAGAGAGTAGGATGCTGCATGATTGAGAGAAAGAAACACAGTTCAAAGTGGAAAGGAGTAGAATTGGATCCTGGTCTGTACTGAGAAGCTGAGTGGCCCAGGAAGAAGCTTGCATCCTACTAGCTTAGTGTCATGTAAAATTAGGATGACAAAGACATCTCTCCTGCTGGACATCGTGGCACCAGCCTGTAATCCCAGTACTTGGAGGATTAGACAGGAGGATCGCAGGTTTGAGGCCAGTCTCAGCAATTTAGCCAACCCTCAACAACCTAGCAAGAGCCTGTTTCAAAACAAAAACTAAGCCAGGTGTGGTGGCACACACTTGTACTCCCAGTACTTGGGAGGCTGAGACAGGAAAGATCACAGGTGTTCAGCCTCAGTTACTTAGTGAGGCCCTCTGCAACTTAGTGAGACCTTGTTTCAAAATTTAAAAGGGGGGCGGGGAGGGCTGGGAGTGTAGCTCTGAGATAGAATGACCCTGGGTTCAATCCCCAGTACCAAAAAAAAAAAAAAAAATTCTCTCCCACAGGGGCAATGGTGAGGGCAAATGACATGAACTAACATACTTAATGACCACAAGCAGTCGGGTGTGGTGGCACACTCTTGTAATCCCAGTACTTGGGAGGCTAAGACAAGAGGATCGCAGGTTCACAGCCAGCCTCAGCTATTTAGTGAGGCCCTTTGCAACTTAGCGAGACCCTGTTTCTAAATAAAATAATAAAATTGGGCTGGGGGTATAGCTTAGAGGTAGAATGCCCCTGGGTTCTTCCCAGTACCAAAACAAAAACAAAAACAAAAACACACACACAAAAAAACCCCCACAACTACAAGCATTCATTGATTCATTGATAATGATGAATATTTGCTCTGACCTCAGGGAGCTTATGATCAAACTAAATGGACGAAATCAAGTGCCCAAATAAGTGGGCAACTGCTAGCATATATAGCTCCCTTGCAAGATTTGAAAAAGGCATCCCTCTAGGTAGATAGAGTTGCAAAAAGATGCCCTTTCTGGTGAGAACTGTTAGATATTGCTGTCCAGTAGAGTAGCCCCTAGTCACCTAAGGTTATTTAAATTTAGATGAATTAGCTGGGCCCATGCCTGCAATCCTAGTACTTGGGAGGCTGAGAGAGGAGGATCTCAGGTTCAAGGACAGCCTCAGCAATTCAGTGAGACCCTGTTTCAAAATAAAATAGGACTGGGTGTGTAGCTCAAAGGTGGACTCCCCTGGGTTTAATCCCCAGTACCACAAACAAAATAAAAAAAGAACCAGGCTCAGTGGAGCACACCTGTAATCCCAGTACTTGAGAGACTGAGACAGGAGGACTGCAGGTTTGAGGAGTTTTAGCAATGAAGAGAGACTCTCAGCAACCTAGCAATACACTGTTTTTTTTTGTTTGTGTGTGTGTGGTTCTGGGGATTGAACCCAAGGGCATTCTAACTCTGAACTACACCTCCAACCCTATTTTATTCTTTATTTTGAAACAGGGTCTCACTAAGTTGTGGAGAGCCTCACAAGTTGCTGAGGCTGGCTGCAAACTGTCTCAGCCTAAGTACTGGGATGACAAGTGTGTGCCACCATGCCTGGCCAAGACCCTGTTTTGAAACGAAAAATAAAAAAAGGGCTGGGAGTACAGTGGCTAAGAAGTAGAATACCCCTGGGTTCAATCCCCAGTACCAAAATAAATAAACAAACAAGAAAAATAAAAAGGATAAGAATAAGGACTTTTATTTACCTTCTTTCTCTAACAATCTTCCTTTATGTAGATGATTCTGACCTATATAATTTTTGATATTTCTTGCAAGACAGGTCTACTGATGACAAAGTCAATTTTTTTTCAATACTGGGGATTGAACTGGGTGGGTGGGTGGGCTTCCAAGCTACATCCTCAGCCCTATTTTTTATTCTTTATTTTGAAACAGGGTCTCACTAAGTTGCAGAGGACCTAAGTAGCTGAGATTGGCCTCAAACCTGCAATCCTTTTGTCTCAGCCTCCCAAGGCCTGGGATTACAAGCGTCCGTCACCACACCGAGCTTCAATTTTGGGGAAAACCCTTACCCTTCCCTTTTTTGGGGGGGGGGGTTACTGAGAAATTGAGCTCAAGGGCATTCTATGTCTGAGCTACACCCCCATCCCTTTTTGTTTTGAAAGGTCTTGCTAGGTTGCTGAGTCTCACTACACTGCTAAGGATGACTTTGAACATGTTATCCTCCTGTCTCAGCTTCCAAGTACAGGGATAATAGGCATACACTACCATGTCTAGCTTCTAGCTTCTAGCTTCTTCTTCACTTTTTTTTTTTTTTTTTTTGCGGTACTGGGGATTGAACTCAGGGGCATTCTACTTCCAAGCTATACCCCCAGCCCTATTTTTTATTCTTTATTTTGAAACAGGGTCTCACTAAGTTGCGGAGTGCCTCACTAGGTAGCTGAGGCTGCCCTCAAACCTGGATCCTCCGGTCTCAGCCTCCCAAATACTGGGATTACAAGCGTGCACCACCATGCCCGGCTTTTATTTATTTATTTATTTATTTAGGTACTAGAGATTGAACCCAAGGGTATTCTACATTGGAGGTACATCCTTCAGCCCTTTTTTATTTGGAAACAGGTCTCACTAAATTGCTGAGGCTGGCCTCAAACTAGAATCCTTCCAAGTACTGAGATTATGGGCATGTAAAACATGCCCAATGTCTCCTTTTTTTTTTTTTTTTTTTGCGGAATTGGGGATTGAATCCAGGGGCATTCTACCTCTAAGCTACACCCCTAGTCCTATTTTTTATTCTTTATTTTGAGACAGGGTCTCAGCAACTTGCTGAGGGCCTAAGTAGCTGAGGCTGGCCACAAACCTGGGATTCTCCTGTCTCAGCCTCCCAAATACTGGGATTACAGGCATGTACCACTGAGCCTGGCTTTTTATTTTGATTGTGGTAACTGGGGGTTGAACCCAGGCGTGTTCCACCTCCCCAAAAGAAGCCAAGTTCTTAAATTATCACACTAATGCCTTACATCCTGTGTCTCCATAAGAAACCTAAAGCCAAGTTCTTAAATTACCATAGTAATGCCTTGCATCTTTCATCTTCTACTATCTGTTACACTAAACTTAGCTGATCACCCAGAACAAACTTTTTGCTTTTCTCTGGAAACTAAATATTTCTCTAAGTATCTGGCTCTTAGATGCTTCTCTTGGGTTTACACTCTCCTTTAGTTTTCCTTATGTTTTTAGGCTCTCTCGATGTGGAGGGAGGAGGCTGGACATGACCCAACCCTGCCTTATCCTAGGATCTCTGCTCATGTCCCAGTTTTATGACATTCATTTTATACTCAAAATGGAACAGGGAAAGGAGGAAAAAAACATATAACCTCTATGTACTGACAATACATGATTGGATTTCTCCAATCCCTGTATCTCTTCCCCTTGCATTCCGTATCTTCCAGTGTATACCTCAAAGCTAACTCCTCACATCTCAACTGCATCCACCCCAGGACTTCCAGAAACTCTAAATGATCCCAGTGGAATACTTCTTAAAAGGTTGCTGCTAAAAGCACAATTTCCACATTGTGATTAACTAGTATCTTACACAAACAGCATCTTCCTGAAAGTAATATAAAGAATAACACATTTGCAGGATATTTCACGACAAATACTAATTAGTTCTAAAATTATCAAAATATTAAACAGAAGTCTAAGCTGCTGGGGCACTAGAATATATATATATATGGTTAAGTGTTTATTTAGAACTACATTTTTTTAATAAACTTGAAAATTGCATTTCTAATCTCTCAAAGACATTTTATGAAAAATATTTAATAGTATGGAACAAACACAAATATTTGTGTTTGTGAATATTTTAATAGCAAATATTTTACTATTTAATAATATGTATATTTAATAGTATGTAAAAATACAAACAAGCAATTATGTACAAAATAATTTATTATAGCATTATCCAGGTTGGCATTATTTTATAGTAAGTTTTTTTCCTTTCAGCAATTCTGAATCTAAAGACATAAAGGTAAAGGTAAACCTTTTTACAGAACTGTTTGTCTAAATAAAATCTTGTTTTGAGTTTATCATTGCCTAATAAGAAGCAGCAATTTAACAGACATATTTACATAGTTCTGAGACATACTACTGAGTGACTGAATTACTATTTTCTATACAAGATGCAACAAAAAGCTATTCCCTCAAAATTATTATTCAATAATACTATGATTTAATAGTTAAACTAGAGCCAGGCCATGGTGGTGCATGCTTTTAATCCTGGTACTTGGGAAGCTGAGACAGGAGGATTGCAGGTTCGCGGCCAGCCTCAGCAACTTAGTGAAGCCCTCTGTAACTTAGTGAGAACTTGTTTCCAAATAAAAAATAAAATAGAGTTGGGGGTGTATCTCGGAAGTAGAAGGCCTCTGGGTTCCATCCCCAGTACCACAAAACAAAAAATAAATAGTAAACTAATGATAGTTTAAATTTTCATTTTACTTAGACATATAAATGCATTTAATAGTTAACAAATGGCTAGTAAGAGTGCTTACTATGCTCCTTTGAAGCATCTCAAGATAAACTATTTGTTAACACTCAAGAAAGTATAATTCTTGCAGGGGGTCTTCAAGAGATATGCAAAAAATTAACCAGTGAATTTCCATGATTAAGACGCAAAGTAATTTTCATTTCCTAAATCACCCACATAAAACCGGAGTACCCTAATTCAACCAAAAATATAATTTTTATGGATATTACAAAGGCAATGGTAAATCATATAAAGGTGAAAAAAAGGCAAATTAAATTTTGAAGTAAACCTCAATATCTGCCAAGAGAATTTCATATTTTTAACATAATACTTCAAAGCGAAATAATAATAATGATAAACAAAACAGTAAGAGAAGGGATCAAAACATAGATCCTGAAACCAAAATACAAAGACAATAATATGGGGGGAGGGAAACTGTATACAACTTAGCTTAACAAGAATTTATCTTAATTATAACACAGAAGCGACAGCAATTACAAATAGTCCTGATAATTTGGGAGTTGAAGAGAAACTATACAAGTATAAACAAGTAATTTTAACAGATGTTTGTGTAAATTGTAAAAGTCTGACAAGGAATACAATAAGCTTACAGAATATACCATTTAAACATTCTATCCAAATATTTCTTTTATACTTATATTAAAATATACCCTGAAAGATATGAATTCAGCTTTGAGTTTGTAGGAATCAACTTTCCATGAGATTTCAAATTTCATTGGCCAAGACACCATAGTTAGCTGTATGATTCAGTGCAGTACCACGACCATGGACTTCATTCATAGCAGGTAGGAAAGCAGATGTAAAAGGAAGCAGGGCATGACAGGCCATCCTGTATTCTTCATACTGAGAACTACAGTTTCCAAAGCTGCCATCGAGTAGCGCCTCAGAAACCTTTATTAAAGTCTAATGAAACAGAGGAAAATGCAAATTATTCCAAGAAAAAATTTACAAACTCAGTTAATAACTTTTATCTAAAGATGCAATTTGTGAGCTGGGTGTGGTGGCGCACGCTTGTAATCCCAGCATTCGGGAGGCTAAGACCGGAGGATCCAGGTTCGCGGCCCGCCTCAGCTACATAGTGAGGCACTCCGCGACTTAGTGAGACCCGGTTTCAAAATAAAGAATAAAAAATAGGGCTGGGGGTGTAGCTCGGAGGTAGAATGCCCCTGAGTTCAATCCCCAGAACTGCAAAAAATAAATAAATAAATAAAGATGTAATTTGTTAATTAAACCAAGAGAAAGACAAAGCCTCAGTCTAAACTAATTTCTTACTATCTATATCACTAAATCACTAAAATAATCACTAAATCATTAAAAAAAAATTTAAAAACCACTCTGCAAAACCTTAAAAAAGGCAGTAAAATACTTGAAAAAGAGAACCTCTAAAATTGTTATAAAAATGAATGTCCTTTATTAATAAAACCTTGCACATTCAGTGTCAGGTACTAAGTACTTCATACTTTTGTTTTCCAGTCAACTCTTGCACTGACTCTGAGAGAGGTAGTACTTTCATTTTCATCTTCAAAATGAGGAAAAGAAAGTTAAAAAGATGACTTGCATAAAGCCATACAGCTAATAATGGTAGAACTCAGGTTTATATTAGACATAACTCTGAAGACCCACTTAAGAATTTTGCTGTAAAGAGACACATTTGTGAGGTCACCCAGTATTCGTAAATCAGCCTATGAAAGATCTTACCTTTACATTTTTATCTTTAATAGTTTCATCCAGTCTAGTGGCTATTGCAATTGCTTCCTCTTGCCTTGACTTGTCCAGAAAATACATCATTTTAGCACCTGAAATTCCAAGACATTCAAGATAAATAAACTCTTACTAGGCTTACATGTCATCTGACTTATATTTACTAGTGACTTAAAATATCATTTCACAAGTGTTTAATCAGTGGAAGACTGGAGCTGGCTCCCACCAGCTCTTGGCAGCTTTTATGAAATCTCTTCCCAAATTCCTATTCAATGATATCCCATTGATAACTTGGGACCATGATGAGAGTATTGGTAACATGACAACACTACAAATAAGAGCTTTTTTCTTTAAAAAGAGATGTTTATTAAACATTTACCAGAATGTTGACTTAATAACTCTCTCCTTAGAAATACTATAATTAATGTGTAAATTTAAAGGGCTATCCTGTGGCACCTATCAATATTTCAGCTGAAATCATTAAAAAAAGATGATACCCTAAACTGAAACATCTAACAAATTACTGTGACATACAGCAGTATGATTGGGGAGCAAGAAAAAATGTTTGCATATTCATGAAGAAAACTTTTTTTTTTGCGGTACTGGGGATTGAATCCAGGGGCATTCTACCTCCAAGCTACACCCCCAGGCCTATTTTTATTCTTTATTTTGAAACAGTCTCACTAAGTTGCAGAGGGCCTCACTAAATAGCTGAGGCTGGCCTCGAACCCAGATCCTCCTGTCTCAGCCTCCCAAATACTGGAGTTACAAGTGTGCACCACCACACCCAGATAAACAAGTAACTTTTTTTTTTTTTTTTTTTTTTTTGCGGTACTGAGGATTGAACTCAGGGGCATTCTACCTCCGAGCTATACCCCTAGCCCTATTTTTTATTCTTTATTTTGAAACAGGGTCTCACTAAGTTGCGGAATGCCTCACTAGGTAGCTGAGGCTGGCCGTGAACCCGGATCCTCCAGTCTCAGCCTCCCAAATGCTGGGATTACAAGCGTGCGCCACCACGCCCGGCTAACAAGTAACTTTTTAAAAACTATTTTAAAATAAAACCCAGTTGTACTTCTCCTGCAAATTATATAATTTATATTTTATGTTCATTTTTCTATAGGATTATTAGTTTGTAGTATTTGTTAATTTGTAACAATTCTGAGTATATTAAGCTTTGTTGTTATGAATCTGTGAATATTTTTTTCCTAACAAGTCTTTGACTTTATAATGTTTTATCTCTATGTGGTGAAATTTTCCTTTCCTTAGAATTTCATATAACGTTTAAAAAAGTATCTCCCACATTACAAAAAGGAAATGTTTTCTTTCATTATCCTCTTTACTTGACAAGACATTCTCATCTGCTCTTATTACCTAGAAATGTAATTTTTCACAAAAATTATTTTTTCATAGATATCAAGAAAGCTTAAGTCAGCTAGGTGTGATGGTGCACAACCTCTAATACCAGTACTTTTAAGATTAAGACAGGAGGATCCAGGTTCAAAGTCAGCCTTAGCAACTTAGTGAGGACGTCCACAACTTAGTGAGACCCAATCCCCAGTACCACAAAAAATAAAAATAAAAAATATTCAAGAAAAATAAATTAGTCATAATCACAGCATTCAAAGGCAACATTATGTTTTGATATATACTTCCTTTGAGCCTTTTTTCCAAGTATATTTTCACATACTTGAGACTGTATGTTCAATTCTACACATGTATCATGAAAATATTTACTGGTGTTTTTACAAACCCCCTTTTTATTATTATTATATTTTTTGTTTTGGCCTTGAACCTCAATCTTCCTGTCTCCATTTCCCAAGTACTGGAATGACAGGCATGCACCACCATACAAACACTTTGAATAAACATCACTTTAAGTGATTACCTAGTACTACATCCCCTATTATTGGACATACATTTGTTCCCAGTTCGTTAGATATTTTTGCACTTAAAGTTCTTTCTTTGCTTTGGATTAATTTCTCTTAAATCATTTACAAAAGTATTATGACTACATCAAAAGATACAAGTAAGCCAGGCGTGGTGGCGCACGCTTGTAATCCCAACATTTGGGAGGCTGAAACTGGAGGATCCGAGTTCGCGGCCACCCTCAGCTACCTAGGGAGGCACTCCACAACTTAGTGAGACTCTATCTCAAAATAAAGAATAAAAAATATGGCTGGGGGTGTAGCTCGGAGGTAGAATGCCCCTGGGTTCAATCCCCAGTATCACAAAAAAAAAAAAAAAAAAAAAAAAAAAAAAAAAAGATACAAGTAATGTGCAGCTCTTGGTAAGAATGACAAATTGCTTTCCTAAGTGGCTAGGCCAATTTACTCAGAACAGCAAAGTACAAGAGTGCTTGACTGGCCACAAACAAAATGTTTGCTACTTTAAAAGATACAAATGGTATATGTTCATTTTGTTTTCCTATAATAATGAGTGAGGTTCAATATCTTCCCAAATGTTGGTTTTTCTCCACTTTCTTCTTCCCATAAACATGCTGACCATGGCAAATGAATACAAACCGGAGAGTAGATGCTGAAGAGAGGTAGTATTATGTTTGAGAAAATCCTCATTAAAACTTCGTAAGTCCTTGTTGACAAATATTTTCTGCATTTCTTGAGACAGAACTTTGCTCACAATGTCTGGAAGATTACTATGATTAGACACTACAAAAACAAAAACATTTGGGTTTGTTTTGTATCTGTCCTTTGAGAAAAATCAATTGAAAAACCTTTGTTTTTACTGTTAAGCTTGACATATTTTACAAAGTAAAAATATTATCACTTCTTTGGAATATAAATACATTCTAGGGCTGGGCGTGGTGGCACATGCCTGTAATCCCAGTATTTGGGAGGCTGAAAACAGGAGGATCGCAGGTTCAAGGACAGCCTCAGCAAGTAGTGAGACTCTCATCAACCTAGTGAGACTCTGTTTCCATATAAATATAAAATAGGGCTGGGGGTGTAGCTCTATTCTGTAGAATGCCCCTGGGTTCCATCCCCAGTACCACAAAAATAAATAAATAAAAACAGCCAGATGTGGTGGCACACACTTGTAATCCCAATACTTGGGAGTCTGAGACAGGAGGATTCCAGGTTTGAGGGCAGCCTCAACAAGTAGTGAGATTCTCATCAACTCATCAACCTAGCAATACACTGTTTCAAAATAAAAATAAAAAATAGGGCTGGGGGTAGCTCTAAGGTAGAATGCCTCTGAGTTCAATCCTCAGTACAATAAATAAATAAATGAATGAATAAATAAGTTCTAGCTTTAAAATATACTAATTTCTAATTCATTTTTACCTAACACATTATTTATGGATATATCTTTAATTACAATAATAAATACCATTTTTCTTTACATTGTTGCAAGTTTCTTTAATGTCCAGCTAAATGAAAGATAGTTCATATTTGCTTCTCAATAAATATTACCTTTTCATACTTACCAGATTTAGAAAATTTAATTAGACATTCATGTAACCACGGGTTATTACTGTTGATGGCAAAAGCTCTTTTGACAGACTGCAACATTAACAGAAATTTTCCTGTATCAGGAAAAAAAATGATACCATCGATATTTGTATTATTTTCTCCACTTTATTAACCTCATGTAAATTCAATAACAAAATATTATCAGTTTTGTAATATTCATAAGCAAAATTTAAAGCTGACAGGTTATAAAATATGGTTTTGCCTCCCAAGGAAAAGCTTGAAAATCATGAAAAATTACCTTAGGTAAATTGAGGCAAGAATAGTTTGACTGTTCAAACTATTCTTAAGCTAGATTTGAATGTAATATTCTAATATATTACTCAGGAAAGTTTTGAATAGCAAAGGAAAGGAGGATTAAGAGCCTTTGTAAAAGGCTGAAATGGAACTGTAATAAATAAAAATAGATCCAACTGACAAAGAGTATTTTGGATATACCACAAATATGATTTAAGATTAAAAACTGAACTCAGGTTATGGGTGTTGCTCAGAGGTAGAGCACTTGCTTAGGATGCATGAGGCCTTGGATCCCATCCCCAACACAGCAAATATAAAAAAAAAAAAAAAAAAAAAAAACTCAAACTACTTGTTACCTTTTCTAAAATAAATTTCAAATGCTAAGAGATGAGTATCAATGTTATCAGCAACAAGGTTCTTAAGAGGTATAAGGAACTTGATGGCTTCTTCTAATGGATTTTCTACCTATTTTAAATAGCAAAAAAAGAAAACTTTATACTTAAAAAATTTTACATTTAAAATAGCTTTGCAAGTCAAATTTCCCCTGAAATTTTAAATTAATCCATATATAAAGTAATTTAGCTTTCTTTTTATAACCAAATAAGAAAACACTTAAAAACTATCACCTGTAAATAAATTCCAAGTACATGGTCAATAATTTTTAAAATAGAATAACTATATAGTTTCTATAACTATAAAATCAAGAAAATTTTAGAAAGATTAAAAACTACTTAAAATTATTTCATAAACTTCAGGAAATGATAAACCAAGTACTGATACAGTTTCTTATAAACTACAAACATCTAAAGTAAGAAGACAAATATAACATCATCTCATAATTGGGAAAAAATTAATACAGTAAACCAGAAAGCTAAATAGTTCCCTAAATCTGGTGCCAAAATAACTACTTTTACTTTGAGAAAACCTGGATATGAGGTGTTATATATTTCTAGCTAAAACACATCTAGTAAGACATATAAAATCAATGATTCTGTATTTCACAAACTAAATTGTATTGAGTTTTAACACATTAACCAAAAATTTAGTGGCTTAAAACAATACAGTTTTCTGGAAGTTCTGTAGATTAAATGTCTCACACAGGTGTGTCTCACAGCATAAAATGAAGGTG
>PVLC010009992.1:31012-52259 GCA_004027655.1 Graphiurus murinus
CATACTACCGTAGTGTATGTGTGTGTGTGTATGTGTGTGTGTGTGTCTCTCTCTCTCTCTAGGGACTGACCCAGGGCCATGCTACCGTAGTGTGTGTGTGTGTGTGTGTGTGTGTGTGTGTGTCTGTCTGTCTGTCTGTCTGTCTGTCTCTCTAGAGACTGACCCAGGGCCATGCTACCTTAGTGTGTGTGTGTGTGTGTGTGTGTCTCTCTCTCTCTCTCTCTCTATGGACTTACCCAGGGCCATGCTACCTTAGTGTGTGTGTCTGTGTGTGTGTGTGTGTGTGTGTGTGTGTCTGTGTCTCTCTCTAGGGACTGACCCAGGGCCATGCTACCTTTTGAAACAAAGTCTTGAGCCAGGCAGGGTGGCGAGAGCTTGTTATCCCAGTACTTGGGAGGCTGAGACAGGAAGATCGAAGGTTCAAGGACAGACTCAGCAAGCAGTGAGACTCTCTTCAAACTAGCGAGACCCTGCTTCAAAATAAGAAATAAAATCGGGCTGGGAGTGTAGCTCAAAGGTAGAATGCCTCTGGGTTCAACCCCAGTGCCACAAAAAAACAAAACAAAACAAACAAACAAACAAAAAAACAAGTAATCACTAGGTTGCTGAGGCTTGCTACATTGCTGAGGCTGTCCTTGAGCCTGTGATCCTTCTATCTCAGCTTCCCAAATACTGGAATTACAGGTGTGCACCACCACACCTGGCTCTCTCCCTCCATCTGAAAGCCAGCAAAAGCTGGGCGTGGTGGCGCACGCTTGTAATCCCAGCATTTGGAGGCTGAGACCGGAGGATCCAGGTTTGCGCCCAGCCTCAGCTACCTAGTGAGGCCCTCTGCAACTTAGTGAGACCCTGTTTCAAACTAAAGAATAAAAAAATAGGCCTGGGGGTATAGCTTGGAGGTAGAATGCCCCCGAGTTCAATCCCCAGTACCGCAAAAAAGAAAAAAAAAAAAAAGAAAGCCAGCAAAAAGAGGATGAGTCCTTCTCGTATCACAACACCTTGACTTCTGCCTTCCTTCTTTACTTGTAAGGTCCTGTCTGATCATGCTGGGCCATGTAGATAATCCAGGCTAATCTTTCTATCTTGAGATCAGCTAATTAAAACCTTAAATTCCATCTGATACCTTAATTCTCCTTTGCTCCAAAAGGTCACATATCCACAGGTTCTGAGGATTAAAACAGATACCTTTAGGGGACTATTACTCTGGCTTCCATAACAATTCCATGTATAATTTGTATTAGCCTAAATGTGCGTACTGTCATGCAAAGATAATTGATGGCTATCATAATTACCTTGAAATATTGCAAATGGCTTCTGATTTATAGATTTAAATAAATCACATTTATGGTCAGAACAGAACTAAACAACATAAATTTTACCAAATACAAGGATAGCAAATTCATCTCACCCTTTCTAATTTTTCAGGTATAAGTTCTTCCTTAAGCCCACTGGCTTCCTCTTCTTCATCATCTCTTTTTTTCTTTTGATTTTTTTGTTGACGTTCCCTTTCCGCATACTTTCTTTCTTCTTCTAATTTAGCCTTTTTCTGAGCTCTTCTCTGCTTGCTAAGCATTTTCTTCAACTCTTTAGCTGATAGGTTTTCTACAAATATCCAAATGAACAAAAATCTCTAAATGCTATCTAAATATTAGAAATAAAAGCTTAGAAATGTATATCCATGTTACTATTTCTCAGATATTTCTAGATATCAACACTCTAGAAAATAAGAAACTATACAAATATTTTCACTGGTATTATTTTCAATAAAGTAAGCATCAGAGGTTTCAGAAGTATGTATTTTTCCCTAGGGGGCTAAAAGCTATTTTCAGTCATAATTTAAATAAATCAGCCCACAGACATTTCTTTTTTTCCCAAACTGATCTTACTGAAGATAAACATAAGAAAGACTGCAAGCCATTCTTCCATCAGGGGACTGAGAAGCATCAGCTACAGAGCATTATCCCACTGGCTTTTTTTTTTTTATGTACAAATTATCTACTATGGTCTTTACATACATTTAATAATATACTCTTCCTTTTTTCTTAATTACTATGTTAACTGTACAAATGTAGGAGTTACAGTAAGATTATTTCAAACATGCACATAGTGCGCAAGGACCCCAACAGGGTAGTTAACGTCGCCTTAAACATATGACATATTTTTCTATGTATTATTTAAGTTAGTGACATTCTGAAATTTGATGCTCTTTTTAAAGCAAGTTCTTTTTCAGTTACCTGAATTTATTTCTTGTTGCTTGCTTTCATTAGTTAAGGGATTATCATATAATTTCAAGTATATTTCAATCGCTGATCTAGCAGCCTTGAAATAAAAGACATGTCTTCTGAGAATATCTTCTAATCTCAAAAGGTCAACATAGGCACGAAGGGTCATCTTTCTCATGCAGTATGTATGGAAGTCAAATTGATCATCGGTTATCTCAAAAAAATGCTTAAAAACAAAAACCACAGAATTATCCCTTACATTTATGTAACATTTGCTTTTTGAAAGAAAATCATAAAAAGCTCCGAAAATAGTCATAATTTTACTTGATTACTTTCTCCCATTTTAACATTATAAAGGACATCAAGTTCTATGAATTTATATTCCCTAAAGATCATGTTTTATACTGATACTCAACTTCCATGCTAAGTCAAATGATCAAGGTATTTTTTAAAACTGTAAAGCAATATGTACTGATATTTTAGTCTTAATGAAATGTTTCTTCTCTATATTCACTAAAAGCCAAGAGAGTTTTAAACAGAATTTCAAATGAAGACTAAACATATGTAGGTTCACACTAACTATTACAAATCTGACTGATAGACTCCACCCTCGACTCTCACCTCTATTCCCCTGCCTGGTACAGAGCCTAACACAAGGCAGACCTTCGATAAGCACAGTATCTACCAGCACTGAAGATAAGCTGCTTATCAGGCACATGAACTTGAATAAGTCTTCTAATTTCCCAAAGCTTTAATTAAGTTAAAAATAAAGAAATGTCTGTAATTTCTTGAGGTTGTTAAAGGATCAAATAACACACACATTTTAAAGTTCATTCTCAATAGTCAACTGCTATATAAACACAGTTTTGTTTTTTTTTTTTTACTCAGTAAAGAACTCATTCACCTATTTTCCATTTTACAGAAGTTTTTAATCTGAAGTCAATCTATCAACAAGGATAATAACTTATTCCTAACAAGAGAGCTCAAAGCATTCATTTAACTTTCAAAGGGTCCATGGACCAAAAAAGGTTAAGAACTAATTCCTTCCAATAGAAAGGAGAAAACTAAGTCCCTAGCCCCACAAAACAATTTTATAATTTTATTTTTTCCCTGCATGAATTTTTACCTCTTTCTTTCTTTCTCCCTACTTTAACTTCTCCAAAGTAAAAAAAAAAAAAAAAGATTCAATACACCAAAGAAGATCAAGCTTTTCTATTATTTCATGTTCCCTCTCTCCCGGTGGCATCTAGCAACTACGCACAGGACACATTAATAGTTGTCCATAATCATTTGATAATTTTAGTCATCCTGGTAATTAGAAACATGCTATAGACATTAAATTAAGTATCTGAGACTCTAAGAGAAGAATTCTAAGATAAAAATGATAAAGTATGGAGTACAAGAAACAGAAACAAATGAACATTTCACATTATACTTATTACTAAAAAATCATGCTTTAATGTTTGAAAACTGCTTTCTTCCCACCAATAAAACAAACTCATAAGCCGGGTGGTGGCGCACGCTTGTAATCCCAGCATTTGGGAGACTGAGACCGGAGGATCCGGGTTCGAGGCCAGCCTCAGCTACCTAGTGAGGCATTCCGCAACTTAGTGAGACCCTGTTTCAAAATAAAGAATAAAAAATAGGGCTGGGGGTATAGCTCGAAGGTAGAACGCCCCTGAGTTCAATCCCCAGTACTGGGGAAAAAAAAAAAATCAAACAAACTCATAAATAATAACACTAACTTTTTTTTATATCACAGGTTTATATATTTCTAAAGTGGTTAGTTGTTTTCCTTAATGTAAATCCAGTTATATCTAACACCATAATATCTTAAAATTCAATACAATTGACTAAGGAAAAATGGCAGTGCTAAAAGTCATGGAACAACTTAACGAGATGAAAATATCTAAGGGATCACAGGACATTTTTTAGGCTGAGAAGTATATAAAAAGGCAGATGATAAACTTCAAGAGATATTCCTAGCAGCCTATACAGACAAAGATTTTAAGTCAAGTCTCAGAGAGAATGTATGGAACCACAAACATTTGAGTCACCTCTTTATCAGTAACAGCCCATAAGCTGCCTCTCTCCAGTTAATGTCTTCCATAAACAGGGTGACCAACTTATCTCAGTTTGCCAGAAGCATTCCTAGTTTTTCTATTGAAAACACTGTGTCTCGGGACTACTCAGCCACTGGCAAATATGGGTGATCAATCACTCTATAATAAGCTAGTAGTGGCAAAAAGAATATGGCTAGATTAAATCACAAGTACAACACTGCAGCTATGGATTATTCATACTTTGCTTTGGAAGAAACAGTGTATTGCAGAATACTATATAAACAACTAAATAATCTTGAGTTGATCTTTTTCAAATTTTGGAATATAGACACAGAAGAAGTTGCAAAGGCAGTACAGAGGGGTCCTGTATACCCTTCCCTCAAAGAGTAAATAGATAACCACATATCAAAACAAAGCAACTAGCTGGGCATGGTGGCACACTCTTGTAATCCCAGTATTTGGGAGGCTGAGGCCAGAGGATCCGGATTCGAGGCCAGCCTCAGCTACCTAGTGAGGCACTCCGCAACTTAGTGAGACCCAGTTTCTAAATAAAGAATAAAAAATAGGGCTGGGGGTGTAGCTTGGAGGTAGAATGCCCCTGGGTTCAATCCCCAGTACCTCAAAAAAAAAAAAAAAAAAAACCAACAACAAAAAAAACAACTGACATTGTTCCAATGCATGTATACAGTTCTATGTGATTTTATCATGTGTAGTCACATAACCACTAACACAATCAGTAAATATTTCATCACCACAAAGCTCTCCTTTATACTATCTTGGATTGATTATTTTAGTTTCCAAACTTGTAAAACAAAAATATGTACACTTAAATAACAAAATACATAAACTTAGTTTCTCTGTACTTTTGGGCCAAACACAAAGGGCATAATAAATCTTAACAGGCAGCTCATGCCCTGAACTCTTTCCTCCTCATCTTAAAATTTAGTTTCTCAGCCAAGCGTGGTGGTGCATGCCTGTAATCCCAGTACTTGGAAGACTGAGATAAGAGGATCACAGGTTCGTGGTCAGCCTCAGGAACTTAGTGAGACCCTATTTCAAAATAAAAAAAATAGGGCTGGGGTTGTAGCTCAGAGATAGAATGCCCCTGGGTTCAATCCTCAATACCAAACAAACAAACAAAAAAACATAAACAAAAAGCTAGTTTCTCCCTCCCTTTTTTTGGGGGGGGGGGTGTGGAGATGCTGACAGAAACTGAAGAAGCTGGCAGAATCAGGCTTGACTCATAAAGACAAGTCAGCAAAGTGTTAAAAGTCATTCTCAATTTTAGAGTGTAATTTTCTTTAGGAATCCTATATTAGGGCCTCTCTTCTAACCCAGATTCTCCTGCCCATCACTTCTCAGAGTTCCTGGGGAAACTGTGAAAAGCCTAAACAAAGAAAAGAAACAAAATCCCCTGGATTTAAAAATACTAGCAGATGGGCGTGGTGGCACATGCTTGTAATCCCAGCATTTGGGAGGTTGAGACTGGAGGATCCGAGTTCGCGGCCAGCCTCAACTACCTAGTGAGGCATTCTGCAACTTAGTGAGACCCTGTTTCAAAATAAAGAATAAAAAATAGGGCTGGGGATAGAGCTCAGAGGTAGAATGCCCCTGAGTTCGATCCCCAGTACCGCAAAAAAATAAAATAAAATAAATAAAAATAGTAGCTAGATCAACTAGGTGAATAAGCAACTTTACTTTATAGGGAATCTATCATTATAAAGCATGTGTCAATTTGGTAACAATTAAGATGCAAAAGGTTTTATCTATCAGAATTCCTAGATCAAGTTAGAAGCATTTGTATTATTGCTGTTTCAAATACAAACCAGCAAGAAAACTATAAAAACCCAATCATTATTTTAAAAAGAAAACATTTTTCCTCCTTTTTTGTGGTACTAGGGATTGAACCCAGGATCATTCTACCTCTGAGCTGGTGGCAAGCTTGTGATTCTCCCGTCTCAGCCTCCCAAGTACTGGGATGACAAGTATACACCACCACACCCGGCCTTAAACGAATGTTATAATTTAAATTAAAAAAAAAAATTTTTTTTTGACCCAGGGTCTTGTTAAATTACCTAGGATGGCATTGAACTTGTGATCTTCCTACCTCAAATCCAGAGTAGCTGGAATTACAAGTGTGTTCCACTGGACCTAGTTTAACCATTTATTTGTTTTTGTTTTTAATTTTGAGACAGGGTCTTGCTAATTTGCTGAAGCTGGCCTCAACTTGCCATTTACCCTAGGAGATAGGATTTTGGAAGAATGGCATTATACAATTGAATGAATTCTTGAGAGCCAAACAAAGACCTAGAAGACCTAGCCAGTCCTTATTTGATCTTGTTTCTCAACTTCTAGAAGGTAATTTGCACAGTTTTGTTTATGAAGTGTTCATTTTCTCATTAAAATATTCAAAATCCAGGCATAAAATAGATATGCAGATATTTATTATAAAGTCTTTGAATTTTATAACTACTTCTAACTCCTTCCAATGATATCATTATGAATTTTCTTTTAGAGTATACTAACTTTATTAGAAAATTAATTTAAACCAGGCATGGTGGTACTCGTCTGTAATCCCAGTACTTAGGAGGCTGAGACAGGAGGATCACAGGTTTGAAGCGAGCCTCAACAACATCACAAGGCTCTCAGCAACTTATCGAGACCCTGTTTCAAATAAAAAATAAAATAGGGCTAAGGGTGTAAGCTCAGAGGTAGAATGCCCCAGTACCAAACACACACACACACACACACAAAATTAATTTAAGAAGCATTACATAGTCATTCAATAAACATTTAGTCACCTTATTTGTAGTGAACACATTTCTACATATAGCCACATATGTAAAATATTATTAATCATAAGAGTCAATTCCTATATGCTTTTGATATAGATACATTTATTATAAAAAGACTAGCTTGTAAGTCAAGAAGGAATTTCTTGTTTATCTGTTTCTAGATCTTCCTATTCTAAAATGCCAACAGCAAAATCTGAATGAAAACAGTCATAATTTCTAGCAATAATAATGTAATGTGGCCAGAGGGTGATGATTTCTGCCATGTTTTAATCTCTGGTAACCAATATTACTTCAAAAATGCTTTCTACCAATTAAATAATTTTTGAACTAGAAGTAGTTTACTTGACATTTTATTTTATTTTATTTATTTATTTTTTTTGCGGTACTGGGGATTGAACTCAGGGGCATTCTACCTCCGAGCTATACCCCCAGCCCCATTTTTTATTCTTTATTTTGAAACCGAGTCTAAGTTGCGGAGTGCCTCACTAGGTAGCTGAGGCTGGCCGCGAACCCGGATCCTCCGGTCTCAGCCTCCCGAATGCTGGGATTACAAGCGTGCGCCACCACGCCCGGCTACTTGACATTTTATTTCATTCATAGAATTTTATTTTATTCTACTCAGCCCAAATCACTACAAACTTAAGGAAAAATATAACCTAAATGAAACTTAGTAACAGAAGATCTACTTATAATCTAGCAATTCTCAAAAATAGTAGAAAGAATAAAGTAATACAGGCATCAATGTTAGAAGGAATAACAGGATTTAAGTTTGAGAAGTTCACATCTATAATGATCCTAAGAATATTCAAATTTCACTTAGAAAACCTGGTAAATTTCTAATTATAGTCTTGCTGGAATTACTAATCCAAAAACAATCTTACCCAGGCTGGTCTTGAACCTGCAATCCTTCTATCTCAGCCTCCTAAGTACTGGGATTACAGGTGTACCCCGCAATGCCCAGTATCAATGGCATCTTTTAAAGTGATGATCTTCTCAGGGAGTATTCAAAAAGCTAGTGATCTATGCTTTGATCACAGAAATAAGAGCCTGATGTAAACTAGAATGCTTGGCTATTTCACTTATCATCCAAGGACTTTATATTTTTCAAGGAAAAAATGAGAAAGATTTTTCCCTAGAGATACAACCATCAAGGTTTAAAGGGCAAAAAAACCCCAAAAACAAAACAAAGCAAAAATCAGGTCATTTCTATAAAGGCTTTGATATAATTCTAGTCCAGTTACCATCAAAAGCCACCCCTAAGATAAAGCCTTCCTTTTGGGGGTAATCCCAGAAATTTCACATGGGAAGAAGGCCAAAGTGACTGCCATGGTGCAGACATCGGCTCACCTGACTACGATGCCTGTGGTTTTATACTGCGTCAGCAGGGGAAGAGTGGTGCCGAGTGCCCCACAACTGAGGGCTGCTGAGGACTGCCTCAGGGGTGCATTTGCGGCTCTTTTCCTCCTGTGGTCCATGTGGAAGGAGAGTGCTTCAGAGATGACAAAGAACAGGAAAACAAAAATTCATACAAAGGAAAAGAAAAGTCCCCTCACTAAGGCACATCACACACACAATTCTAAAAGCAAGTAATAAAATAAGCCTGCAAACTGGCTACAAAGTGTTGTCCAGAGTACTGAAGGTGAGAATCAATATCCTGGGAAGACAACTGGAGAGAGGCTGACTGCAGACCAGATCTGATCTTTACAAGGGAAAAGAGGTTGCCATCAGCTGTGTGTCCTCCTAGCTAGGGATGAAAACCAAATAATGGCCCAATCAGGGAATAGAAACTTTGAGTTTATGTTAACAATAGCAACAATGGTTAAATAAATTAGCCGTTTTTCTTCTTTCTTCAAACAAAAACATACAGATGTGACAAAGGCATAACCACCTCAGAATCAAAAAAGCAATCATTTGTTCACAACTTCTGAATGTTCAAAAAAAATTTTTTTTCCACAATAAAGCTTTCAAAGCAGTTAGAAGAGACAGATGATCCCATGTAGAAATTGACCTGCTTTTCTTGTCACCTGACAGGAGAAAACTGAAGTCAAAATACTAATGACTTACCCTTTCAACTTCATGGCATTTTTTCAAAGCATCCCCATATCTCCCCAGTCGCTGATAAGCTGAAATGCATTCTGTCTGAAACCACATGCACTGCATTTCATTGAGGTTCTCCATGGCAGATGTTCCTTCCTGAAACAGAGTCATTCATAACTATAGGAGAAAGCAATAAAACAGACCCTATCTCATTTTTTCCTTTTACAAATCACTTACAAGTATTATGACAATAAATAGCAACTAACAAACACATTAATGTACTTCCAAAGGCTCCTACCGGTTTTATTTATTTATTTATTTGGTTTTTTTTTTTTTTTTTTTTTTTTTTTGCGGAACTGGGGATTGAACTCAGGGGCATTCTACCTTCGAGCTATACCCCCAGCCCTATTTTTTATTCTTTATTTGGAAACCAAGTCTCACTAAGTTGCGGAGGGCCTCACTAGGAGGCAGCTGAGGCTGGCCGCGAACCCGGATCCTCTGGTCTCAGCCTCCCGAATGCTGGGATTACAAGCGTGCGCCACCACGCCCGGCTTCCTACTGGTTTTAGAATACATAATGTGTTATTTATCAAGCTTTGCTGGAATATTTCAACACTTTACATTGAAAATACTTTAAATTACTAAAACAGCTTTTAATGTCTACTTAAAATAATAATTCTATTAAGTACTGCCTTTATTTTTCTTTCCCCTTTTCTTTCTGCCTGGAGTCACTACTATGTATATCAAATATTGTTGAATCTCTTAGTAATAGTTCCAAGGAAGTTTTTCAGTTTCCCAATCTCCTTGCTTCAAATTACTCATTACACTTTCTTTGTGTCTGTTTATAATGGTACCTTCTATTTTGTGATAATATTTCTACCTTGCTATCTCTCCTCTGCAGTGTGCCATCAAACCAAATGTCTGAATTTATTAAGAATATTTAAGTTCAATGATAAGTCTGAGTATAAGACATGAAGTACTTAGTTTCAGTGCAGGGGCACTGGAGTTCTGTCACAGTTTAGAAGAGATGCTTTATTTCATTTTATTTTTTGTGATACTAGAGATTGAACCCAGGGCATTACACTTGTGAGGCAAGCACTCTACCACTCAGTTGCAACCCCAGCCCAATTTTTATTTTTTCTTGAGACAAGGGTCTCACTAAGTTGCCCAGGCTGGCCTCAAACTTGCTATCCTTGTGCTTCAATCTCCTAAGTAGTTGGAATTACAGGTATGCATCACTGTGCCTGGTTAGAAGAAAACTTATTTTAAATATATTTGCATGGCCCCAGTTAAGATGGCAAAGGTATATTTATACAAACAATTTCAGTTCTTTTTATTCTCATTTTAAGTTCAAGTCTTGTAGTTTATTAAAAGCCTTAAAAGTTCTTACTTCTGGGAAAATAAAATTACGGATATATTTTATTTCTTCTTTATGACTATATATTTTCAATTTTTTATCAACACATCTTTCTAAGAACTATACCTTAGTTTGAAGTGAAAAAAGTTCTTGCTAAGTTGCTAAAAGGTCTTGCTAAGTTGCTGAAGCTGACCTTAAACCTTCGATCCTCTTATCTTAAAATCTGATGTGGCCAAAGATGGTTCAAGTAACTCTTACACCTCAGGCACCTAAGTGCTACATGAACATAAATAACATTACCATTTTTCTAATTTTATTTTTTCTCCCAATACCTATAATTCTTGATAATCCTCTCCCCCAACATCACCTGTGCTTTGCATCTGCTGTCAATCCTATGGCATCTGAGGGTTTTTTTCGTAGTACTGGGGTTTGACAGTTACATGCTCATTTACGCTATTCCTACCCTTGTGAACTTGGAATACTAAGTTGCTGGGGCCTAAGTTGCTGAGGGTAGCCGCAAACCTGCCATCCTCCTGTCTCAATCTTCTAAATACTGGGATTACACCTGTGCGCCACCACACCCAGCTGGCACCTGAGTTTTAGAAACAGTAGTTAAAGCCAAGCATGGTGGCACACACCAGTAATACCAGTGCTTGGGAGGCTGAGATAAGAGGATCACAGGTTTGAGGACAGCCTCAGGAAGTAGTAAGACTCTCATCAACCTAGTGAGACCCTGTTTCAAAATAAAAATAAAAATCAAGGCTGAAGTGTAGCTGGGAGGTAGAATGCCTCTGGATTCAATCCTCAGAGAGACACACACACACACACAAAACAGAAACAGTAGTTATTACAATAACTGTTACTGTCATACAATTCTGACCAGTTTAACACTAAGAACATGGGTTTCAGAGTTAAAGACACTCGATGTAGAATTCTGGCTCTAAATGAGTAGCTGAACAATCCCCAGCTAGTACAATGACTTGGCCTCTCTAGACATTTTCTTAACTATAATATGGGGTGATGGTGACCCTCCTGTCTCAGCCTCCCAAGTACTGGGATTACAAGCATGCACCATCATGTCTGGCTGCAAAGCCCTATTTCAACATAAAAAATGAAAAGGGCTAGGGGTGTAGCCCAAAAGTTGAATGCCCTTGGGTTCAATACCCAGTACCAAAAGAAAAAAAAAAAAAATTGTCAATACCCAGCCTTCAAATGCACTCTATGTGGTAAGTACAAAATGCTATCTCACTGATCACTATTGCTTACTATTACTATTATTATGCAGAGACACATAACTGTAATAAGAAACCATACTTAGGATATGGTCTAAATAGAATTTAATATGAACTTCAGTGGCAAGCTTCACAATTTATCAAAGAACTTAAGTTCAATTTTACTAATTCAGACAATTATATGCTCATATATGCTATTCCTACCCTTGTGAACTTGGAACACATTTCCTCTGCTTCTTTTATCATATTTGCTCGAAGCATGTATTTTGCACATTTGGAATTGATGAATCTATCAGCTGTGTCCAAAGACTGAGCTTCATCCATCCACTTTGCAGCTTCTTTGAGATTACCCATATGCTATAAGAGATGAATGCATTAAAGAAGTCACAGTTTATGATGAAGAGAATATGGGTATAATATAAGCAGAAAAAAATTATAAAGACAAATTAGAAATCTGACACCATTTCTGTCATTTAGCTAAAAATCTAGATAATTTACAATTCACATATACTAAGAACAGAACCAAACAAGTAGCAATAATTATACAAGTATGTAACATATAACTTCTTAGGATTATTAGAAAAAGGTTATCAGAGCCAGGCATGGTGGTGCACTTGTAATCCCAGCATTCGGGAGGCTGTGAACGGAGGATCCGGGTTAGGGGCCAGCCTCAGCTACCTAGTGAGGCACTCCGCAACTTAGTGAGACCCGGTTTCAAAATAAAGAATAAAAAATAGGGCTGGGGATATAGCTCAGAGGTAGAATGCCCCTGAGTTCAATCCCCAGTACCGCAAAAAAAAAAAAAAAAAGAAAAAGAAAAAGGTTATCAGTATGCCCCAGAAATTATTGCTACATAGAAACAATAATTATAAGTTTTCTTAAAATGGCTGAATCTTCAGTTATTCAACAAACAAGATTGATACTTTACCTTGTAAATTTTTGCTTTCACATAAAATAATTCTATTAGAGTTGGAGTATTAGTAATTGCAGTATTAATATAATCCAGAGCCAAAGAATATTGTCCAAGTTTATCAAAGTGCTGTGCCAGGAAATACTGAACCCAAAGCAGAGTTGTCGGGGGTTCCTTCTCCCCATTATCTGAAATCAAATAAATACTAAATTATTACAAGGAAGAATGCTGAGGAAAGCAAATCCTATACTTTCTCTACCCTAATTCATACAAAAATTAATAGTTATTAAATAAAGAATAAAAACTCAGCAAAAATATCAATTTCAGCAAAAAGAGGTATAACTTCATTCTATAAAGTTCCAAGAGTATCAGCAGGTGGGTGTGGTGGCTCAGGCCTATAATCCCAGTACTTGGGAGGCTGAAACAGGAGGATCACAGGTTCAAGGACAGCCTCAGCAAGTAGTGAGACTTTATCAACCTAGGGAGACTGTTTCCAAATAAGAAATATAATCGGGCTGGGGATATAACTCAAAGGTAGAATGCCTCTGGGTTTAATCCCCAGTGCTACAAAAATAAATAAATAAATAAATAAATAAATAAATAAATAAATAAATAAAATAAGAACATTTAAAAAAAAAGTATCATCAAAGCAAAGAAACAAAATCCAAGTTTGACAGGCTTCTAAACTCAATTTCTCTCCAAAGAAACAGTGCTGGGGAAAGAACATAATCTTAGCAACCTAGCAAGACCCTGTTCCTGGGATGTAGCCTGGAGGTAGAATACTCCTGGGTTCAATCTCCAGTACAAAAAAAAAAAAAAAAAAAAAAGCTATGTGCATATATGAAGTTATCACTACCTATCCAATTTTACTAACATGTACAGGAGAGGGGGGATGTACAGATGGAGATATACAAAGTACTGTGTGCAGGTATGTTTCTATCACTTTGAACTTCCCCATGATGCACAATTACAACACACCAATAAAAATATAAAGGCGGGGGGGAGGTTCAATCCAAGTACCACCAAAAAAGAAAAAGAAGGAATCCAAGCCAATATTCCTCGCTGCTAAAATCCTTAGGTCAGAAGCCCATGAAGAACCTTCTAACAGGCAGACAAGGAGCCTCGACCAATCTTGTTTTGGTGGTATTAGGGATTGAACCCAGAGACATTCTACCTCTGAGCTATACACCCCAGCCCTATTTTATTTTTTGTTTTTAAACAGGGTCTCATTAAGTTGCTAAGGCTGGCCTCGAACCTGCGATCCTCCTGTCTCAGCCTCCTAAATACTGGGATTATAGGAATGTGCCACCATACCTAGGGATTGAACCCAGAGACATTCTACCTCTGAGCTATACACCCCAGCCCTATTTTATTTTTTGTTTTTAAACAGGGTCTCATTAAGTTGCTAAGGCTGGCCTCGAACCTGCGATCCTCCTGTCTCAGCCTCCTAAATACTGGGATTATAGGAATGTGCCACCATACCTAACCTGACCAATCTTAACATGAAAGAATACCTCATGCCTCTTGATATAGCATTAAGTACAAAACACTACCATGAAGCATTCAAACAGCCTGAGTTCAATCAAGCTTATGAAGGTAATTACTCCAGTGACAACAGCAATAGCAGTGAAATATGTTAACTGACACTTTGAGAGAGCCACCAGCAAAAGCTAGAACATGAGATATTCCACCAATGAATGACTTCCAATAAAAGGCATTTTTTTTTTTGTGGTACTAGGGATGGAACTCAGGGGCGTTCTACCTCCGAGCTATACCTCCAGTCCTATTTTTTATTCTTTATTTTGAAACCGGGTCTCACTAAGTTGCAGAGTGCCTCACTAGGTAGCTGAGGCTGGCCGCGAACCCGGATCCTCCGGTCTCAGCCTCCCAAGTGCTGGGATTACAAGCGTGAGCCACCACGCCCGGCTAATAAAAGGCATTTTTAAAAGGGAAAGGAAGCCAGGCATGGTGGCGCATGATGTAATCCCAGTACTTGGGAAGCTGAGATAGGAGGATCACAGGTTCGAGGACAGTCTCAGCAAGTAGTGAGACTCTCATCAACCTAGTGAGACCCTGTTTCCAAATAAGAAATAAAATCGTGCTGCGAGTGTAGCTCAAAGGTAGAATGCCTCTGAGTTCAATCCCCAGTACCACACACACAAATAAATTAATTAATTAATTAATGGGAGAAGAAAGTACTGCTCTACTTTAACAGAACATAATCAAATGCAAAATGTGGACCATTACTGTATAGATTCAAATAAACCCATTATACAAAGATTGGTCTGGATAATGAAAGAAAGTTGAATATGAACTGGGTATTAGATACTATGGTATAAAATTAACTTTGTGCGGGGATTTTTTGTTTTGGAGATAGGATCTTGCTACATGGCCCAGACCTAGCCTTAAACTTATGATCCTCCTACCTCAGCCTCCCAAGTAGGTAGGATTATAGGCGAGTACTACTGCACCAATTAATTTTGTTTTAAACACAGAGGTAGCCTAAGGCATTTACAGGTGAAATATGTCTGGAATTTGTTTTAAAAATTCTCAAAGAGTAATGATATAGAAAAGACACCCAAAGAATCCTGACTAATATTACCTAAAATTATTTATGCGTGACTAAAACTATTTCAGGTTTTCTAAATTAAGTTACCATGATTCGCAAGTAACCCTACAAATAGATAAACAAAGGACCAAATTAGACAGGTAAAAGTAATACAAGAGTAGAAAAAGTAGAGAATTCAGGGATTCAGAAAAATGTGTTCCAATTAAACTAACCACATGATGTTGAGCAAGCCATTCAACCTCTCAAGTCTGTCTCATCGTGTTAAAACAGAGCTAACTCTCATTCACAGGATTATGGAAAATTTAAATTAAATAAGATTGAAAGTAATCTCATTTCATTCATTAATTTTAAAACTATTTAATAAGTAGCTATTATGTAGCACACACATAATAAACATGAAATAGTACTATTGGGATTGAAATGAGAAATCAAATTCCAATTCAATCTAATTTAAACTTACCATAAGGGCTAAATAAGTCACACGTTTTAAGAGAGGCTTCGTAATTAGTAACAAGTTCTTGGATTATAGAAACCTGTTAAAGAAACATATTTTTTAAATTTAAAAATATTTTATTGAAGGTATTTTTATTTATAGAAGGTATTTTTATTTAAATTATATTTGGGAAAATATGCAGTTTATTTTAAAACTATAAATTAACTAAACTACTAGGCTGCCTACTTTTTCCTCTTTCCAATATAAACAGGAAGGGAGGGAAGGAGGGAGAAATATTAACAGTAACTCAATAGAAAATAATTTCTCATCTCAGCCAGGCGTGGTAGCACATGTTTGTAATCCCAGTACTTGGAAGGCTGAGGCAGGAAGATAGCAGGTTCACTGCCAGCCTTAGCTACTTTTTTATTTTATTTATTTATTTATTTGTGGTACTAGGAACTGAACCCAGAGGCATTCTACCTCCAAGCTCCACCCCCCAGACCAATTTTTTTTTTTTTTTTTAGAAACAGGGTCTCAGCCGGGCGTGGTGGCGCACGCTTGTAATCCCAGCATTCGGGAGGCTGAGACCGCAGGATCCGGGTTCGCGGACGGCCTCAGCTACCTAGTGAGGCACTCTGCAACTTAGTGAGACGCTGTTTCAAAATAAAGAATAAAAAATAGGGCTGGGGGTATAGCTCGGAGGTAGAATGCCCCTGAGTTCAATCCCCAGTACCGCAAAAAAAAAAAAAAAAAAAGAAACAGGGTCTCAGTCAGGCATGGTGATGCACGCTTGTAATCCCAGTACTTGGGAGGCTGAGACCAGAGGATCCTGGTTCACCGTCAGCCTCAGCTACTTAGTGAAGCCCTCCGCAACTTAGTGAGACTCTGTTTCAAAATAATAAAAAATAGGAAATAGGACTGGGGGTGGAGCTTGAAGGTAGAACGTCCCAGGGTCTTGCTAGATTGATGAGTCTCACTACTTACTATTTGCTTAAGGCTGGCCTTGAACCTGCAATCCTCCTGTCTCAGGCTCCGGAGTACTGGGATTACAAATGTGCACCACCACACCTAGTCTCAGCCTTGGCTACTTAGTGAGGCCCTCCTCAACTTAGGGAGATCCTATTTCAAAAAATAAAGAATAAAAAATAGGGCTGGGCATGTAGCTCAGAGGTAGAATGCCCCTGGGTTCAATCCCCAATACTAAAAAAAAAAAAATTCGTATCTCAAAAAGCAGTTCGAGATTTTGAAGGACAAATTATTCATTTGTATAATTTATTTACTGTTAATGGAGTTGCCTTTTAGCTTTCTATTTCATGAACTTATAAACCATTATATAAATATTCAGATTTTCTAAAATGTCCCTCCTTACAAAAAAGTCAAATGAAATGATCCAATGTTTGAAAGGTACACATGAAGCTGAAAATGACTTTTCACAGCCAGGCACGGCGGCACACACTTATAGTCCCAGTCTTTAGGAGGCTGAGACAGGAGGATAGGCAGGTTCATGGCCAGCCTCAGTTACTTCATGAGGCCCTCCCCAACTTAGTGAGACCCTGTTTCAAAAATAAAGAATAAAAAATAGGGCTGGGGGTGTAGCTTGGAAGTAGAATGCCTCCGGGTTCAATCTCCAATACCACACACACACACAAAAAAAGGACTTTTCATTATTGTTAACAACCCTGGTAAAGAGCAGAAATTGGAATCTGTACTTAATATTAAGTATAGATTTCTCTATCCAACTTTCTTATCTGCATACTACAAAACTAAGATGTGAAACACTGTTTACTGTTTTGTGAAAACTAGTACTTCAGATATTTTTTATTTTCAGAAAGAAAAATAATTATATTTCTTTTCTTTCCGAGGTCTTTTTTTTTTTTTGGTACTAGGGATTGAACTGAGGAGCATTCTACCTCCAAGCTATAGCCCTAGCCCTATTTTTTATTCTTTATTTTGAAACACAGTCTCACTAAGTTGCAGAGTGCCTCACTAGGTAGCTGAGGCTGACCGTGAACCCAGATCCTCTGGTCTCAGCCTCCCAAATGCTGGGATTACAAGCGAGCGCCACCAGCTCAGGTCTTTCTTTTTTAAAAAACAAATTAATGAATATTTACTACAGTTCTCTTGCCACTGAAAATAGAGCATGCATCACAAAGTCCTGAACAGATTTGGCATATATGGCTACAAAAGAAAGCTCTGCATGTGCTCCACTTACTGGAAGAAAGATGGTATGGTTCAGTTAACTTTATTTTGAATCCAAAGTAATCAACACCCCACAAAATCACAGAATAGTATCCATGAAGTCACTGACCATCCACTGGTCAAAATACCAATGACCATTTTATCCCTAACAAAATAAAAAGTAAAACACTTCTTTTTGATACAATGTTGCATAACATGGCATAACTCACTACTAGTAGGACTAAGGCAACAAAGGTTGAACAATACATTAACAGTGGGGTAAAATAGAAAAAATATAAATAAACAGAAAAAAGAATATGAAAAAAATTTACATACACTATAACCTCACTAAAACATGTGTTAAGTGAAAAATACTCAATAGAAGTGTGACAAAAAAGATTAGAATGGTAGAAAATATGAACACTTTTTAGCTGGGCATGGTGATGCACACCTATAATCCCAGTACTTGGGAGGATCAGACAGGAGGATCACAGGATCGAGGACAGCCTCAGCAGTGAGACTCTCATCAACTTTGCAAGACCCTTTTCCAAATAAGAAATAAAATCAAAGCCAAGTGTGGTGATGCACGCTTGTAATCCCAATACTTGGGAGGCTAAGACAGGAGGATCAGGATTTGAGGTCAGCCTCAGCTACTTAGTGAGGTTCTCCGCAACTTAGTGAGACCCTGTTTCAAAATAAAGAATAAAAAAATAGGGCTGGGGGTGTAACTCAGAGATAGAATACCCCTGGGTTCAATTCCTAGTACCACAAAAAAAAAAAAAAAAAAAAGAAAAAAAAAAAGAAAATCAAGCTGGTGGTGCACCTGGAAGGTAGCATGCATGCCTCTAGATTCGATCCCCAGTACCGCAAAAAAAAAAAAAAAGCTCACTTTTAAAAAAATGGCTTCATTTAAAAGCAGTGGCTTGCCGAGAGTGGTGACATGCACTTGTAATCTCAGTATTTTGTATAGCCTCAGCAAATAGTGAAACTTTCATCAACCTAGCAAGACTGTGTTTCAAAAACAAAATAGGGCTAGGAATGTAGCTTGAAGGTAGAATACCCCTGGGTTCAATCCCCAATGCCACACACACACACAAAAAAGCAGGGGCTCTCACTCATGTAGAAGCCAAAAAGTTGATTTCATAGAAGTAAAAGAAACAGTCATCACCAGAGGCTGGGAAGAGGAAAGGATAATGGATATAAAATGCAGCTAGATAACAGGAATAAGTTCTAATGCTCTACAACACAGTATGATGGTTATAGGTCATTTTATAAACAGAAAAGAGGGGTTTGAAGGTTCCCAACACAAACAAATGATAGATGAATTAAAAGCCAGCCTTAGCAACATAGCAAGGCTCTCAGAAACCTAGTGAGATCCTGTTTCCAAATAAAGAAATAAAATCAGGCTGGGGGCATAGCTTAGAGGTAGAATGCCTCTAGGTTCAAGCAAAGGAAGGAAGAAAAGGAAGGAAGGAAGGAAGGAAGGAAGGAAGGAAGGAAGGAAGGAAGGAAGGAAGGAAGGAAGGAAGGAAGGAAGGAAGGGAGGAAATGTAGGTAGAAATATTAATTATTCTATTTGATCATTATGTATTACATATATGTACATCAAGTGGACCCCCTAAATAACTAATAAACAACAAATATATGAACAAAACAAATAAAAATCAGATAATTTCTTTTTACCAAAATTTGAAGATTAAAAACTCATGATTTGCCAGGTGTGGTGGCACACACTTGTAATCCCAGTACTTGGGAGGCTGAGACAGGAGGATTGCAGGTTTGAGGCCAGCCTCAGCAACTTGTGAGGCCCTCTGCAACCTAGTGAGACCCTGTTTCAAAATAAAGAATAAAATATGGCTGGGGGTATAGTTCAGAGGTAGAATGCCCCTGAGTTCTATCCCCAGTACCCACACACGCACACATACACACACAGACAAACTCATGATTTGGAAATTAAAGGGATTATTATGGCTCTTTTTAAAGCACTTCTAAAAGTAAAAACCTCAGAATATTTATATCATCATAGCATCAGTTGGGCATGGTGGCGCCTATAATTCCAGTATTTAGGAGGCTGAGACAAGAGGATTGCAAGCTTAAAGACAGCCTCAGCAATGTAGTAAGGCTCTCAGCAACCTAGTAAGACCCTGTTACAAAACAAAAAATAAAAAAGGGCTGAAGGTATATCTTGGAAGTAGAATGCCCCTGGGTTTAATCCCCAGGACCAAAAAAAGAAAAGATTTGGCATCATCCAGTAACTTGTTATAGATACACATTTTGGACCACACCCAAGACTGACAGTATCTAAAACTCTAGTTCTACACAATCTGTGTTTAACAGGCCTCCTAGTTAATTCTAATACACAATCAGAGTCTGAGAACCACTGATAAAAGTGTTGCAAAAGATTTTTACTACTAGGCGTGGTGGCACACGCTTATAATTACTTGGGAGGCTGAGACAGGAGGATAGAAGATTTGTGGCCAGTCTCAACTACTTAGTGAGGCCCTCTGCAACTTAGTGAAACCCTGTTTCCAAATAAAATATAAAATAGGTCTGGGGGTGTAGCCTGGAGGTAGAAGGCCTCTGGGTTCCATACCCAGTACCACACACACACACACACACACACACACACACACACACACACACACACAAGACTTTTACTATAAAACAAAACTAAAGGTAATAAAAAATCTTTTGATTTATGCCACCAATCTCACACAGAATCCTTGTAATGAGCCAGGCATGGTGGCACATACTTGTAATCCCAGTACCTGGGAGGCTAAGACAGGACTATTGCAAGTTCGAAGACAGCCTCAGTAAGTACTCAGACTCTCATAAACCTAGTGAGACTCTTTTTCAAAATAAGAATAAAACAGGCCTGGGGGGTGTAGCTCGAAGGTAGGGTGCCTACGGTTCAATGCCCAGAACCACAAAAAAAAGAATCCTTGTAACTTAAAAACATTTCTAACAAGGTTAGAAAGTCAATGCTCAAAATGCTCAAATTGTTCAATTTATGAAGGCAATTGTTTTTCCATGAAAAGATATTACCATCTACTGGCAGTTTGCAAAAGCTACATCCATCACAGGTTTTATTTTTATTTTTATTTTTTTTTTGCGGTACTGGCAATTGAACTCAGAGGCATTCTACCTCCGAGCTATATCCCCAGCCCTATTTTTTATTCTTTATTTTGAAACCGATTACAAGCGTGCGCCACCATGCCCGGCTCCATCACAGGTTGTAAATAGTGTACCTTTGTGCATTTCCAGAGTAAAGCATACTTTTTTTTTTTTTTGCGGTGCTGGGGATTGAACTCAGGGGCATTCTACCTCTGAGCTACACCCCCAGCCCTATTTTTTATTCTTTATTTTGAAACCGAGTCTCACTAAGTTGCGGAGTGCCTCACTAGGTAGCTGAGGCTGGCCGCGAACCCCGATCCTCCGGTCTCAGCCTCCCG
>PVLC010009993.1:0-52245 GCA_004027655.1 Graphiurus murinus
TCCTCTCTTGCCACCAGTGTTACCTGTGGTCAGCTCCTATCTTCCTGTAACTGCCCTGAGCCAAATGGAGCTGCCTTACTGCCCTGGATAGTGTCTAATGACTGGTCTGCATTCAGGAGAAAAAGGTCAAATTCCCTTACCTCACTGAGGCACTTCAGAAGGTCCATTCCAGGCTCAAGACTTTTAATAGCATCAGTTGTGATCTGTGCTACACCTGCAGCAACTTCACTCTTCCCTTTGCTCCACTCTTGCTTCTTTCATTTCCTCACAGGTATTACCCCTGAGAGCATTTCCAATACATCCTCCTCTCACCACACTGGACCTCTGACAGAGGCAAACTGTTGAAAACCTGTACTTGAGTCCCCCTTCTTTAAAAAACTGATGTTCTATCAAACTAATGCATGCAGTTTGAAACATTATTTAATAAAGTTTAAACTAAAAAATAGCACTACCTTACACCAGCTTGCATATCCTACTATTCTGTCCCCAGAAGCAACTACTTTCATTGCTTTTGTCTTTCCTTCTGTTTATATCCATGTTCTAAATCCTATGCTTATACCATTATCTCTTGATCGATCAAATTTTTATTACTTATTGACTTTAATAGTTGATGAGAACCTCTATTCCCCTCCCATTCTCCCCACCCTTCCAATGAAGCTATATCATGACTTTATGTCAACAGTGTTTACATTATTGAAACATTGCAAATTAATTCTGACCTTAGCCATCAAGATTTAGTACAGATCCCATAGGTTAAGGGCATGGTCTCAAACAAGACTGTCCTCACTTCAGATGCCAGACATCAAGTTCAAAAGTCCCTAGGCGACCCACACTTCTGATCAACTGGCTACAAATCCCCAGTTCCACAACCCCTTCAGGCTTGTAATTCACTGTATCAACTTACAAAACTCAGGATAATTTCCAGTTGGTTTTATTATAGATGATACAAATCAGAATCAACCTGAGGAGGAGACACACAGGGTAAGGTCTGAGAGGGTCCCAAATGCATAGCTTCTGTGCCTCTATCTAGGGCATGGACTCCCACAGGTGCATCACCTTCCCAAAACAGAAGTGTCTTTACAAAGCAAGAAGTGTCCAGAGGTCCAGAGTGTTTTTTTGGTTTTTTGGTTTTTTTAATCGGGTGTCATTATAAGGGCTGGATTGATTGAATCACACATCACAAGATGGAAGTCAATCTCTAGCCCTCCTCCCCTTCCCAGGGGTCAGGAGGCTGTTTTCAGGTCTCTCAAATCCTCAATCTCTAATCACACATTTTTCTGGCATGACCAGCCCCTGCCCTAAGCTATCTAGGGTCCCACAAGAAGCCACCTCATTAGCAAAAACTACCAAGGCCTACCACAAATAACAAAGACACTACAGGCAGGAAAATCCTCCCAAGAATTTAGAGTCCTCCCTCTCAGGGACCAGAGACTAAGACTAGTCAAATTCTTAGTCATAAAACACTTATTGTGGTTAAATAAACATATTCCTCACTACTGAGCCAAATAGAATATAATTACATTTCATTTTCTAGTCAACTTTCTGTCTTTCCTGGACACAAAATTGTCTTGTGCTTCTATTTGCATAGTTTTCTTTTTAAATATTCCCCCAGCCCCTAACAACCTGTCCATGCAATTTTCTATGCAATCAAGCCCATTCCTTTTCTTTTTTGCTTCCCAGAATCTTTCATCCTGCTCCAACTTGGAATGGTTACTCTTCACCTGCTGTGAAGCTCCTGTCCTGGAACATGGCCTTGGGAATTCCCCTGGCCTCTGTCCTGGATTGAAGCTCTTGTTTTCTCCATCTTGTTCTACTCCTTCAATATGAGAGAGCACACCTACCAATAGCTTCCCAAGAACAAATGCAGGGAGACACATGTTTGCAAACATTCTTTTAAAAAAACTTTTTTATTTTACAACAGTTTTTGACTTACTAAAGATAAAAAGTAAAGATAGTATAGTTACCTATACTCTTTTGCTATTACTAACACCTACGTTAGTATGGTATATTTGTCACAATTCATGAAACAACTAATTTAAGTCCATATTTTATTCAGATGTCCTTAGTTGTTACTGAATGTCTTTTTTGTTCTAGGATACCATCCAGGATAATTATATTACATTTAGTCATCATGGCTCCTTATGTGACAGTGTGAGACAATTTTTTCTTATTTTGCACATTTTTTAAGTTTATATTCAAACCTCACACACTATAGTTTAACTGGGTATAGAATTCTAAGCATGAAACCATTTTTAACAACAACAACAAAAAATTCACTCCCCATTACCTTCAAACATGAATATTGTTTAAAGTATTTAACCATTCTTTTTTTCTTTATTTTTTTTATTTTTAATTTTCCTTTTTGTACTAGGGATTGAACCCAGGGAAATGCTACCCCTGAATTACCCTTTCAGCCTTTTTTATTTATTTTGAAACAGGGTTTTGCTAAGTTGCTGAGGCTCGCCTTGAACCTGCAATCCTCCTATCTCAGGCTCCCAGGTCCTGGGATTACAGGCATGTGCCACTAACACCCGGCTAGTGTTTCACCATTGTTATTTCAGACCATTTATAAGTAACCTGCTTTTTTTGTCACTGGGGCTTTTAGGATTATTACTTTTCTCTAAGACTGCCATGATGTTATACCTTGGAGTGGGTGGTTTTCCATTACTGGTGCTAGGCACCAATGTGCCTAGCACATTATTCATGACTTTCAATTCTGGAGCATTTTCTATGTTAATTCTTTGATAATATTTTCCTCCATATTTTTCTCTTTCTAGAAATCCTACTAATCAGAATTTGGACCTAACTATTTCTCTATTAATCTTATCTTTCTTTTTCTTCTACTTTCCTATAAATTTCTTCAACTGTTATCTTCCAAATCTTCTATTGACTTCTTAAATTCAGATTGTCAACTTTTAATATTGAAGAATTCTTCCCTATTCTGATTGTGTGTGCTCACTCACTTTCTCAACATGGTCTTCTTTTATCTCTGAGGACATTAACTGTAGTTTTTTTCATACATTTACATTTTCTTCTATTCCTTTTTTTTTTTTTTTTTTGCGGACTAGGGATTGAACTCAGGGGTGTTCTACCTCTGAGCTATACCCCCAGCCCTATTTTTTATTCTTTATTTTGAAACCGGGTCTCACTAAGTTGTGGAATGCCTCACTAGATAGCTGAGGCTGGCCTTGAACCCAGATCCTCCTGTCTCAGCCTCCCGAATGCTAGGATTACAAGTGTGCGCCACCACCCCGGCTCCTATTCCTTATATTTTGTTTCCCTTAAGTTCTTTCTTTTGTTTTGTTTATTTGTTTGTTTGTTTGCAGTACTCGATTGAACTCAAGGGCATTCTTCCTCTGAGCTACACCCCCAGCCCTATTTTTTTTTTTTTCTTTATTTTGAAACAGGGTCTCACTAAGTTGTGGAGTGCCTCACTAAGTAGTTGAGGCTGGCTTCGAACCAGGATCCTCCGGTCTCAGTCTCCCAAATGTTGGGATTACAAGTGTGCGCCACCACGCCCGGCTCTTTAAGTTCTTTCTTATTTGTTTTGGTTGCTCTCATCTTGGAGGCATTAAAAGTGGGTAAAAGGTAATAGATGGGTGATTATACTGTGACCTTCACTATAAGAAAATCGACAATCAGATCAGCTTTTTTCCTGGGGAGTCTACAAAAGTCACTATCACTCTTTTCTCTGGGTACCTCCAGTATCTCTTAAGAAGCGTTTCTAATTTCCAGGTTTCTGGCTGCTGAATAGTCGGGCAGCTCTAAGTTTGTAAACCTTTTACTCATCCCCTGATCTCTGCCTTCTTCTGCCCAAATCCGCTGCTTCTCACCCACATCTGGCTCAGGGATCAGCTCCACTGCCTCCTGGAGTATCTGACATGTTCAATTTCTGTGCTGTCCTGGGGTAAGGGACAAATTTGCTTGCTTCCCAGTGGTGTCCCCTTTATGAGCACACAGGTGACTGCTCAGAGAAGTTACCACTCTCCCACCTTCAGTCACTGTGGCTGGGGATCAGGGATGGCAGAAGTTCCCCAATTCTGTTTCTCATTCTTCTAATTTTTAGACAGGATTTCCAAGAAATGAAAGACCAAAAGTATTACCTGGTCATTTTAAAACTAGAAGCACCTAAGGCTCTTCTTAAACACACTACACTGAAGTAAACTATCTTTAATTAAGAATGAGGTAATGAATACACTTCTCAGAAAAATTTGGCTTTATGCTCCCAGCAAGAATGATTTTTCCTATCACCTCCTACTTGTAGCTATCAAATTTAAATCAAACTGGGTTGGGGGTGTGGCTCAGCAGTACAGCACTTGCCTCACATGCACAAAGGTTTGATCCCAGCACCACTAAACAAATAAATAAACAAAACTGACTAGTCTTTAGAAAATATAATATACACAATTATGGAGAATTCAAAGACATAAGATATACTCTGGGTATTAGATATCCTAAAAAGCACCCATTTCAAGATTAGGACTTCAAATATTTAGAGATGATATGACTTTAAATTATACAAATATTGAAATTTACCTTTTGATGTTTTTAGACAAATTTAAAAAAAATCACTTTTCCACTTTCTAACACTTCTCAAAACTAAATCCAATACTACACGGTTGCATGTAAATTAAATATTGCCTCACAAATAAGTCCTTTTCTGAGAAAAGAAGGAAGCACAAAAATTATTTATGGGCACAAAGAAATAAAACTGGAAACTCAGATCCTCTCTTAGCCACCTCCATAGTACCAATGTTGTTCTACAATAATCTGTAACACAATGGCCAACAATTGGGGATCAAATGACCATTTCCCCACCAAGCAAAGTGACAAATTCTTTAGTTCTCCAGGTCGTGTGGTAGGTAACATATTTGCAAAAATGTACAAACATAACCATGTCATCTGTCAAACTACAGTCAATCATAAAAAGAAAAGGTTTTTTGTTTGTTTGTTTGGTTGGTTGGTTTTGTGGTACTAGGGATTGAACCCAGGGGCATTCTGCCTTGAGCTAAACTCCCAAGTCCTATTTTATTTTTATTTTTAATTAACTAATTTATTTATTTATTTTGTGTGTGTGGTATTGAGGATTGAACTCAGGGGTATTATACTTCTGAGCTACACCCTCAGCCCTATTTTTTATTCTTTATTTTGAAATAAAGAATAAAATAAAGCAAGGGCCTCGCTAAGTTGCTGAGGCTGGCCACAAACCTGCGATCCTCCTATCTCAGCCTCCCAAGTACCAGTACCGGGATTACAAGCGTGGGCCACCACGCCCGGCTATTTTTATTTTTTTGAAACATGGTCTCACTAGGTTAATGAGAGTCTCACTACTTGCTAAGACTGTCTTCTAACCTATAATCCTCCTGACTTAGCCTCCCAAGTACTGGGATTACAGGTGTACACCACCATGCCCAGATAAAGAAAAGGTTTTACTCAATGAATGTGAGGAAAGTTTATTTAAGATGGGGGGTAGGGTAGAGCAATGACAAGGATTATCCTGCTTTTGCTTTTTAAGATGTATTCTTTGCTTTAAAGCGACATATTTCCCATTAGTAGTTGGAGAGATAGCAGCTGTAGTTAGAAAATCCCTCAATCAAGTACAGTAATTTCTTTTTTTTTATAATAGTGTGATTCTTACTATGAAGATGATACTGTATTGTCTAGGGATTCAACACTGCATCATTAACTTTAGGAAGCTAATCAAAGCATACCACCTTAAATCAAAAGTCTGTTGGTGGTTGCTTCTGGGGGATTAGGAAAAAGAAAAGAGAGAGATTACTTTGTAAATTATTTTTACTGCTTGCACCTTTTTAAAATCATGTGCAAAAAAAGAAGTCCTCTCCTACTATGGATAGAAAGATGGTGTAAACTAAGCAAACCAACTCTTCGTCTACTCCAAGTTCCCCAAAGCCAAGGTAGCATTGCTTAGATGAATGCTTCCCAACATCACTTAATAGTAAAATGTCATAGAAAACTTATTTGTGTGCTATTTACTTATTTGATTCCTATAAAATGTCATCATTTCAATAAACAGAAATAAGACTATTAGTGTAAATACATAAATTTAAAAATACTCAGCACGGTATGATTGCTCTTGGTTTATCTCTGATCTAAGCATTACCACCCTGATAAACTGACTTTCAATGAAAATCAAACTAAACAAAGACTAGCTTCAAAGTCATCCAAATTAGATGACTTTGTCTTTGTGTTTTCTTTTTTAAATAACTGATCGTGTATTTGTTTAAATTGTGTTTTATAATACATTTTTCTGTTATAGGAATACTTAGTAATATACATTTATTAAATTCTTATTAAAAATTTCATGTTGCTAAATCCGTTTTTTGTTTGTTTGTTTGTTCGTTTGTCTGTTTTTCCCTGTAGGGCTGAGGATTGAACCCAAGTCCTTGAACATACTAGGTAAGTGCTCTACCATTGAGTTATATCCCTAGGTTTTTTAAAAATGAAAAAACTAAGCACTCACATTAACAATGAAATGATAAGATATAATGCACAAAGACTACCTGGGGACCATCTTTCATGTGCCTGTAATCCCAGTACTTGGGAGGCTGAGACAGGAGGATCACAGGTTTGAAGTCAGCCTCAGCAACTTACTGAGGCTCTCAGTAACCAAGCAAGATCCTCTTTCCATATAAAATATAAAATAGGCTGGGAGTATAGCTCAGAGGTAGAATGCCCCTGGTTCAATTCCCAACACACACACACACACACACACACACCCACCCACACACACTCACACACAAACACCTGGGCCAGACCCTTCCTTTCTCTTTTGCAAGAGAACACTGATATTTAATTTTTAGCCCAGCCTATTGTGGTCTGGAATCTCTATTTTCTGACCTCCAAAGCAGGAAGGTGTGGCTATGTGATTAAATTCCGGGGCAAGCGGTGTTGGAAAGGACTTGGAGAAAGTCTGCTCAAAGGCAGCTGACTCTGCAGAGAGGCCCCCCATTTGCCCTTCACCTGGCTAACTCAAAAGCAATGCTGTAGCTCCAGCAGCCTCTTGAACCATGAAGTTCCCTTGAGGGTAGAAGCCTCAGAAACACGGTCCCTGATGACACCACACAATTGTCATGCCATTTTTAAAACCAATCAGGTTTTTTTTTGTTGTTAAAGAATCCAACATACATAGAAATTCTCTTCTTTAAAGTGGGTGAAGAATAAATTTCTACTTTACTAGAGTCATTATTATAAGCCCAGGAAAGCAAGAGTAGAACGTCATATTTAGTATTCATATAACTATAAGAATATTTACTTAAGGTACCTCATTGATATTATCTAGTTAATTCTCACAACACCCCATTCTAGGCTATCACCCCTATACACAAGGACTTTTGCAACCAAGGTATCAGTCCTTTCTCAAGGGATTCAGGCCATACAGAGTAAGAATTATCTTTCTCAAAAACCACTTTTACCATCTTATTCCTCTGCCAAGAAGTGACAATGTTTCCCTATTGCCAGTTACACAAAATCTGAGACACAAATGCACTCAAATCTTCCCAGGGCCACCACCTGGAGATCTCATCACTCATCTTCCACAAGAACCTCTGCAACTGCCTTCTACTGCATTTGCCTGGTCCCATTCTTCTCAGTTCATTCTCCATCCACACTGTAGCCAAAGTAACCCCCCACCCCCAGAGTGCATATCTGAACATCATGTCCCCAGCAGGAGCTCTTATACTTGACAAGGTCTTTTATGAGCTGACCTTACCTCCCACCACTTCCTGCCCCACAGTCATGCTGATGTGTTTCCAGTTCCTCCGAGGTAACATGCTCTTTCTTCACAATGCTATTCCTTCTCCTTGCAATACACACCTCTGCTATGGTTTGAATGTGCCCTTTCAAAAATTCGAGCACTAGAACTTAAATGTAATGGCAGGAAGAGGTGGGACCTTTAAGAGGTGAGTAGGCTATGAGGGCTCCTCCCTTCTGCATGAGACTCATAGAGGTCCTTTTAAAAGAAGCTTCACATAGCTTGAAGCATCTGTTTTGCCTTCCTGCCCTTTTGTCTTTGGCCATGTGAGGACTCCGATTCAGTGATGCAGCAACAAGCAGACAGCAACCCTCACAAGGTAAGTGAACTTGCTGCCACCTTAATTTCAGACTTGCTAGCATCCAGCATCAAGCCACAGAAATAAATCTCTGGTCTCTATAATTTACCCATTGTATAATCCTAAGGACATCAAATACCATGTCCCTAAGATGCCCCTTTCCATTCCTAAGACTCTAACCAAGTCACATGGACAATGAAAGTGGGCCAGGACTGGAATGTCCAGATAAGTATTATCTGAAGGAATGCTGACTCCCTTCCCTGTACGCTGGGAACCGAGCACACAAGTGTTATCTTGACAAGTGCTCTTTTCTGCAGTAGGCCAAAGGCAGCTGCTCTTTGGAATGCCAGTCAATACAAAGGAATCTCAGACTACTGATCATACAAAGGAAATGAACGAAGCAACTAACAACAACAATGTTTACATAGATTGTTATAAAACCCTCCCTCCACAGTAACAGGGCGCTTAGTGCTACCCATCCAGCTGGGTAATAAGTTCCAGTAAACTCTGTGTCTTCCAAGCTGTTTCTAGGTATTTTTTAAATCTATCAAGAACCTACCAGCTGGGCGTGGTGGTGCACGATTATAATCCCAGCATTTGGGAGGCTGAGACTGGAGGATCCAGGTTTGAGGCCAGACTCAGCTGCTTAGTGAGGCCCTCCGCAACTTAGTGAGACCCTGTTTCAAAATGAAGAATAAAAAATAGGGCTGGGGGTGTAGCTTGGAGGTAGAATGCCCCTGAGTTCAATACCCAGTACCTAAAAAAAAAAAAAAAGAACCTACCCTACTGCCCTAGTGTAGTTAGACTGTGGACAGGCCACTGATCTAAGATCTTTTGTTACAGCAGCACAAATGGACTGAGACACTCTCCAACCAATGTCTCTTTTATCCTTGAGGGTTTTACTTGAGCATCTCCTCTCCCTTAGACTGGGGATCTCATCGTTCTCTGCATCCATAGTACTCTGTACTTCCCCCTCATGACATTTATCACACAGTCTTCCACAAGATTCTGTCTGGGTCACCACAGTCTAACTGCTAAGCCACTGCCTAGCAAAAAGCTGATGATTACTGAGTTTTTTTCCGGGATGAATGGATGAGTAAATGAATGAAAGACGATTCTGAATGGAAAACTAGCTTCTCATAACACCACCCACTGCTTTATCCACTCTTCATTTGGAAACGACACACAAGCCTAAACACTCATCATCCCCTCTCAGTGTCAAGCATGAATCAATGGCCTAAAATGAGATTCTCAAAAAATTTAACAGAGAAGTTTAGTTTGTTTACGATGAGCCCGTAGATGTACACTTTCAAAGGATCCCGAGGATGCCCTTGAAATGAGCTGATTTGCCATGCTAGATTTGCCACTTCACTTGTAACGAGCCACGGAGGGTGTGAAGTGAACTGCTCCAAAACACGATGAGGAGAAGGGAGATTAAGCACTTTGGCTTAGTAAAGGATGCTAAATTACCACAGTAGCCACAGTTCACTATTCTCGATGCCATGATTTGCTTCTTCAATTAACACCAGGTATCCTCAAACCCCATTTTGCCATGGAGTAGGTGAATAAGTTAAGGTAGCTTTCCACATACATAGAAAAAAGCTATGGGTACCATTGTAGCCACGGCTAGAACTGAGGAACAGGAAGTGAGGAAAGGAGAGGGGAAGAGAAGACTTTAAAAAGGCTTGTCTTCACAGATAAATACAACACCAGAACTCAAATTTGCAAGTCTTTGAGAAGATGGGAACTGACAACTATAAAGAATATCCCAACTTGGCCTCCAGAAGTGTCTAGCTCTTTACAGATTATATAAAATACTGGCATCTGACCAAGGCTCCACTTCCACATTTCATACAGTCAACAAAAATACTTCAGTTTGTGCAGGTTAAAAATATTCTACTCTTTTTGTCCTCAACTTGCTAGGAACAGATATTTTTAGTAAGAACCCAATCAACCTTATCAAAATCAAACATCAAAAATAGACTAGAGGAACACTGGAAGCAAACATGCTATTTTTAGCTCCCTGTCTATTCCCTGCCTCTATCCACCTAATTCTGACTGCAGAGCCATGCATGAGAGCTGAGTTATTCCAAGCAGGCTCCTTCTCGTGACTCCTTTTTTTTCCCTGAACACCTGAATACGGAAAACACTCGATTGATTAAAGATTAATACTGCCCCAAACCATGACAGCTGCCTTTCCTCTGAGTGCTTGGGGCGGAGGGGGAGGGGGACAGAAAATGACAGAAAGCTTGCATCAGTATTCCTCTTAGGGATCTATTACATGGAAAGAAAATTGCTATTTCAATTCCCTTTTGTTGCTAAAAATAGCAGTCTCAATTGATTCAAGCAAACAGTCTACAGGCTTAGCAGTGCTGAATTTAGAAACCACTGAAGTCCCTAAGAGCAAATGCTAAAGTAGCCTAACACATGCCAACTCATATTTAACAAAGAACAAAGGAGAGGAGCATGCAGGGTGCAAGTTAATAAAACAGCAGTAACTTCCTACATGTTTATTAAAGAGAAGCAGTCAAAGTGATGCAAAATAAGTAAAGCCAAGTATAACTTGTTAGCCTAATCACATTAGAATAAAAAATTTTACGGAAAAATACAAGTTTTCACATAAACCCAGATACGTGTGCATTTACCATAATTCCATAGTTTGGGGACATATACATGTTTTTCTCAAGCACTATAGATTACTACAAAAAGAAAATACCCAGTGTACACAAGTCCTATCCCATCAAAACAGAGTCCCCTCTCTCCTGTTCAGTCCTTTCAGGTTCCCATAAGCAGCCCTCTCCTATTCCTCTCTTGCTTTTTTTTTTTTTTTTTTTTTTTTTGGTACTGGGGATTGAACCCAGGGACATGCTACCTCCAAGCTACACCCCAAGCCCTTTTTTATTTACTTATTGATCTTAATTTTGAAATGGACTCTCATTAAATTGCTGAAGCTGGCCTCAAACCTGAGATCCTCCTGTCAGTCTCCCAAGTACTTCTTCTCTTGACCCAACCAGAAACTTTTGACAGTTATCACCTGACACTAAGACTAACAAATAAAAATCAAAGCCAAACAAATAAACAACATTCAAAGCATCCATGGGTTCAGAACAGAGACACGGAGAGCTGAAAAGCAGATGCGCTTAGGGCAGTGAATCCCCGGGGCTGACTTCCAGACATGGCCGTGTGGTTCCTTTTGGTGGCACCATAATCCAAAAATATCAGCTGCTGGAGTTTTTCACTTCACTTAGTTAACTGAAGACCTTTCTAAATCATGATTCATTTCAGTTAATGCCACATCCTCTTTAAAAATGCAAACCCTTGTGCAAGAATTAAAAGGCTATCAATCTTTATGCCTCTGTGATTAAGTAGGCTCAAATTGCTTTGTAGCTTTCTTTGGGAATACCCAAAATGTGAGGGTGAGCTGTAAGGATCCTCATGAGAGGATGCATTCTAAGTGGCAACAAAGTAGTGGCCACTTCCGAGGCACAAGGCCAGAGAGACACTATCATGAAATGGTTCATCAGCCTTTGTCATTTTAGTACAGATGCAGACTGAGAAGTGGTTAAGAACATGAATGCCAAAATCCAACAAGCAAGGTTCAAGTCCAGGTCCAAATCCCAGGTCTTTCACCTATAAGAGGTTAGTTAACCTCTACTGTCTCTGTTTCTTTATTTAGAAAGTAAAGATAATACTATTGTCCCATAAGTCATTGTAAAGATTCAATAAGGTAATGGTAATGTACCCTCGCCATACTGGACTCTGAGAAGATTAAAGACAATGTATATAATGTACTTACCAAGAGACCAGTACACAGACAATTCCAAATAAATTAGCAATTAGAGTAGGAAAAATAAAAAACAGAAGGAGTATAGAAAGGAAAATTAAAAACCTACTAAGGTTCAATATGACACCAAAACACAAGCAACACAGGTGACAATGGGAAACCTGGACTTCATCTAAACTGAAACTTTAAGGTTAGAGAAGATCCGGGCGTGGTGGCACACGCTTGTAATCCCAGCATTTGGAAGGCTGAGATCGGAGGATCCGGGTTCGAAGCCAGCCTCAGCTACCTAGTGAAGCACTCTGCAACTTAGTGAGACCCTGTTTCAAAATAAAGAATAAAAAATAGAGCTGGGGGTGTAGCTCGGAGGTAGAATGCCCCTGCGTTCAATCCCCAGTACCACACACACACAAAAAAGGTTAGAGGTGTAGCTCAGTGTAAAGTGGATTGCCTAGCATGTTCAAGGCTCTGGATTCAATCCCTACCACTCTCGAAAAATAAATTTAAAAAATTTGTACACCAAAGGATACTATCAAGAGAGTGAAAAGACAACCCATAGAATGGGAAAAATATTTGCAAATCGTATATGTAATACAATTCCCATATGCAGAACAAAGAACTCCCACAACTCAATAACAACAAAAAAGCCAATTTTTAAAAAAGCACAAGATTTGAATACTTACCCAAAGATGATACATAAAAACCAATAAGCACATGAGTAAGTGCTCAATATCATTAGGGTAATGCAAATCAGAAACACAATGACAGAGTAAATAGGCCAAATTTTTCAAAAATGAAAAAATTACAAGTGTTGATGAGGATATATGTAAAATAGTATAGCTGCTGAGGAATACAGTTTGGCAGTTTCTCAAAAAAAGATAAACACAGAGTAACCATATGACTTGGTAATTCCATTCCTAGTATACCCAGAAGAACTGAAAACAGGTATTCAAACAGAAATTTATACATGAATGTTCACTGAAGTACTACCAACAGTAGCTAAAAGATGGAAACAACTCAAATGTCTATGGATAAACATAAATATGGTGTATTCCGCATGGAATATTATTTAGCCATAAAAAAGGAATCAAGTACTGATACATGCTATAATGTAGATGACCCGTATGTCTGAAAATCATGCTAAGTAAAAGAAGCCAGACACAAAAGGTCACAGACTGTATCTTTTCCTTTAGATGCAACATCTAGAACAGGCAAATTTATAGAGGAAGAAAGCAGAGTGGTGGTTGCCAGGTGCTGGGGGAAAGAGGATGCACAGTGACTGCTCTGATGGGTACAGTGTTTCCTTTAGGGTGATGGAAATGTCTCAGCACTAGACAGAAGCAATGCTTACACAACACTGTTACTGTATGAAATCCTACTGAATTGAACTTAAAGTGATGGATGGCTAATTTTATGTGATGAGAATTTTACCTCAATTTAAAGAAAAAAACCTTTTTGAATAGTTATTAAAAGTTAGCTTTTTACCAAGGACCAAGTCAAGAGAGAAAATTGCTATCTCTCTTGCTGCCTCATCCTTTAAACTTGAGTCAACGTATCATTAGATTTACAGTACTCCATACTCTGGAACCCAAGTCCGGATTGCTGCCATGGGCAGAACAGCCCTTTTATATGTATCTCAGTTTACTGCATACCTACCATGTGTCAAACAACAGCAGACACTTACAGACACTATCTTTTTAATTGTCAGCACTATGAGGCACAATCAGTAGCTGCCCACACAACTCTATGAGGGTTATAAACAATAAGACTTTATTCTAGTATCTAATTTTACAAAGGAAGAAATCATCTTAGTGAGGTCAAATAGTCACATCACCCTAAATCTAATCACCATCATGAATCTACTACACAATGGAAAACTGCCTTATAAACTCAGAACTATCAATAACAGCCACATTTGGCAAAAATATGCTCTGCATACAAATCCTCCAGAGTCTCTTCCTCATTAACTGGATAGTGCTGAATTCAACTTTATCTGTCACTATTCCTTAACCTGCCTTTTAACTCCAGCCAGTCTGTCTAGTGTTTCCCAAACACAGCATGCCTGGAAATCAGCTCTGTGGTGTGCCCAAAGTTACTCCTTACGTTGAGAAGGACTTTTTCTTCACTCTCCATCTCCATCAGCCACACTTTTAATAACCTGAGCCTCTAAAGCTTTACAGACCACAACAATCATTAAATGTGGCTGGCGATTTGGCTTCTAGGATGCAAAAGCCCTGACTAATCTTCCCATTAGGAGAGGCAAAATAATGTGCACAAGTTCAAAATGACTGTAAGCAAACAAACAGAATCAAAGCTCTCTGATTTTTTATCTGGTTCTTAATACTGATTAATTAGATCATGAACTATAGCAAGGATTAAACCCAGAGGCACTAGACCTGAGCTATACCCTCAGCCCTTTTTCTGATCTGATGGTATAGGTATGAGATTCTCTCTGGTGTAAGTTACATAACCCTGGTTTTATTTTCTTCTTAAGGTGGTATAGTTAACATTTACATGACAATTGTCCAGTCTAGGCAACTGTGTCATGTTCAACATAAACCCTAACACTCTCTTGGTTTCTCTATAAGAAATTTACATTTGGTAAATGCTATAGGCTTAAAGTCCAAATTGAAATAGACATGGAGCTCAAAATAAGAAATATCAGCTTTTGACATATCTCATTATTACATACAATTAACTGGTAAAGGAAAAACAAAAATAAAAATTTCCTTAGCTTATAAGCAATATGTAAACATACCAGTGGGAAACTATTGCCTGCTACCTATGTACCCTTGAACACGTAACTTGGGCCTGATAAAGTGAGTTGGAATGCGATCTACCTGGTATTTCCTACTACTAACCTCTTTGTGATGGATCCAAATTGATACAAACCATGATAGATAAGCATAGAGGGAGGATCTAGTACCGATTATTTGTCTTGTTTCAACCTAATTCATCAATTTAAAATTTCAGCAATATTCTTCAGATAAGAACAGGGATTCCACTCACTCTGTGCCTCCCCACTAAGGCAATTTCTCCATTTAAGCCACTGGACTCCTCACAGTCACACTACAATAAAGTCCTGTTTTGAGCCAGTCTTCCTAGTAAATAATTTCTATTTCTCCTTCTCCTTCTTCTTCTAGTGGTACTGAGGATTGAACACAGCCCTTTTTGTATTTTTTGTTTTGAAACAGGGTCTTGCTAAGTTACTGACAGTCTAATAGCTGAGCCTGGGATCCTTCCATCTCAGCCTCCTTAGTTTGGGGATTATGAGCCACCATACCCAGCAGTCACGTCTTCTTTAAGGATGAAATACTGCCCTAAAGGCATGTATTTTGATGTTATGGCCAAAAAAGCCTCCCCAGGCTCCTAGGTACTTTTTACACATAGGAAAATCAACTCGTCATATCTGGCTCAGGTTTGGTCAAGAACTTCAAACTAGCCACCCCAAATGACAATCTGCTAAACAATTTACTATACACAAATGTCTTGAAAACTGAAATAAATAATGGTAATACAACAACAAATTTGAGGAAGGAAAGGAAAAATGTTCATTTGTTCTCACATACATTTTTTTTTTCTCACCCCTAAGGAAACCAAATCCTGAACACTCTTGTTATAGAACATCTGGCTGGATCCTCTTTTTACTTTTCAAGAAAACCAAGACTTGCCAATGAAATTATGTTAAGGAACTTAACAACTATTACACTTTTCAGAATGAACACTCAAATTCACTTCCAACTGAATCTTTTGAAGGGAGCTTAATGCAATCCAAGACCCCTTTTCTCAGTTAAATGGTTTATATTCGACAGATAATAGTGGTGGGTTGACCAGCAGTCAGGACCATGTTTCTAGTCCTGGCTCTGCTAACTAAATGAATTTGGACCAGTAATTAGCATTTCTGAGCCTCAGTTTCAGCATCTTCAAAATGGCAGTCACAGACTAAATGAACAACCAAGACCCTAGCAATCCATGATTCTGATGGAGATAAAGTCACAACCATGACCTCTCTCTCATTTTTAATTTCTAAAACAAAAACAAAGTCAAGTTAGCTGTGATTTAAAATGTTAAATAAACCTCTAGGTAGCTGACCTTCAAAAAAATAAGAAGAACATGAGTAATTGAATAAAAAATTATTTAATTATTTTCAACTTTTCTCTGAGACCTTGAACACTAAAGATAGAAAACCTGAGGCTAGTTTCTATAACTTTTCTTTCTCCGAGACACCCTTGGGAGAAGTAGTAAAGACTGGTAAGATAATTTTCTGCTTATCATTCAAGTTTGTCTTATTCAACCTCATGGATAATATACTCTCCTAGATATAGTGGTTGGGTAGCAAGTACTTCTGTGAAGGAGCCTTACCAAATCCAAAGAAACACACTTTCCTCCCTTTAAGCAGCTCCCTCTTACAAACAGAACCTCTGACAAAGGCTGATCAAAAATGTAATCTTGGGCTGATGGTGCAGCTCAGTGGTAGAGGGCTTGCCTAGCATACGCGAGGCCTGGGTTTGATCCCCAGCACCACTAAGGAAGGACGGAAGGACGGAAGGACGGAAAGAAGGAAGGAAGGAAAGAAGGAAGGAAGGAAATGCAATCTGTACTTTTCAAAGATGTCATTTATTTGCTTGCATCTCTTTTTATTCTACCAAAGCATTGTAGAACCTACTGGTCTCTAGTGAAAACTTCAGATGTAAATTATTTAACAAAGTTTTGCTGTCTGGACTAGAGCTGAGAGAGAGAAAGAACACGTTCTCTGATGACTGGCTTTATAGTTGTGCTAGTCAGTGACCTACTCACCTTCCTTGCAGCTATGCAAGAACAATTAAAGTTACCTGCTATCTAACATTTTAAGAACACCTTCAGTTCCTCCCAAGATTAGACACCATCAAACTTATAAATTCAGTATTAGATTCTAGTAGATGTATAGTTGTCCTTGCTTCCTTATTTGGTCATTGATCCTTAAGATGCAAGGGCAGCCGGGCGTGGTGGCGCACGCTTGTAATCCCAGCATTCGGGAGGCTGAGACCTGAGGATCCGGGTTCGCGGCCAGCCTCAGCTACCTAGTGAGGCACTCCGCAACTTAGTGAGACCCGGTTTCGAAATAAAGAATAAAAAATAGGGCTGGGGGTGTAGCTCGGAGGTAGAATGCCCCTGAGTTCAATCCCTAGTACCGCAAAAAAAAAAAAAAAAAAAAAAAAAGATGCAAGGGCATCTGAAATAATTCTTTAAATGTCATTCCTTTCTACGCCATTTTCTACCCCTTTCTAACTTAATACTTTACTGACTCTCCTTTTTTTTTTAAAGTTATTCAGAATGAACATGACCTTTAAAGATGCCGGTATATAGCAACATTGCTTACAATAGCAAAATTAAAACCTTCCAAAAACAAGGAACCACTAAATTATAATATATAATTATAGAATATATATGTGTATATATATATATATATATATATATATATATATATATATATATATAAAATTTTTGTGTGTGTGTATGTGTGGATAGAACCAGGGGAGGGGGGGTCTATCTTCAAGCTAAACCCCCAACCCTATTTTATTTTTTATTTTAAAACAGCGTCTCACTAAGATGCAGAGGACCTCACTAAGTTGCTAAGGTTGACCTCAAACCTGTGATCCTCCTTTCTCAGTCTCCCAAGTACTGGGATTACAGGAATGCACCACGATAGCAAGTTGTGTGTGTGTGTACTTGTATAAACACACACACAATATAGATTATTAATTACAGATTACTAATCTGTAATATATCCATATCTGTATCAATAATATATGGCATATTTACATTACATATTGTATAGCATTGTCTATCAATACAATGAAACACAGATGAAGCTATCAAAATTATGGCACCAAAGACTAGTTTTTGCAGTAAAAAGTTGTCTATGATAGATTGCTAAGTGAAAACAAATTGTGTGGAGCAAAATTAACTACTTTTAACAATGTTTATTTCTATAGAAGACCTTGGGAATCTCTAATAACCACTACCTAATGATGAGCCAAAAGAAACTTACCAATATTGTAGCTCATAAATAAGCCAATTCCTAAAAGCAGGAAGTAGCAGGACTAACAAGTATAGTAGCCTTTTTTTAATATTAAGAAAAAAAAAAAACTACACAAACATGTGTATACATGTGTGTGTTATGAAAAATCTAGAGTCTAAACGGTCATATATAAACCCCAAACTTGGTGGTAGTCACCGCATATAGAAGAATGTTAAGTAATTTTTATTTTCTTCTTTTTTTGCGGTACTGGGGATTGAACCCAGGGGCATTCTACCTCCGAGCTACTCCCCCAGCCCTATTTTTTTTATTCTTTATTTTGAAACAGGATCTCACTAAGTTGCTGAGTGCCTCACTAGGTAGCTGAAGCTGGCCGCGAACCTGGATCCTCCAGTCTCAGCCTCCCAAATGCTGGGATTATAAGCGTGCGCCACCATGCCCGGCTTTATTTTCTTCTTTTAACATAGCTGTAGTTTCTAATTTTTGTATAATAAGTTAGCTATATTTCTTGTATCATGTTTCTAAATTTAATTTTTTAATGTTTTAAATTTAAAGTTCAAATAAAATTATGTTTTGTAAATACTTAAACAGAATTATACTATGCAAGCCCCATATGGTTACTGTTACAATGAGGTGTCTGTTTAATTAAGTTAGCATTTAAAGCCTAGAATAGAAAAGCACTTCTAGACAGGCTTTCCAGAAATAAAACAAATGGGGAAAAAAAGCAAACCCACTCTTCCACTTCTGGAGAAACAGGAGCCATTGACCACTGTACTCTTCTTACCATATTCTGTCTCACTTAACCTGAGAAAAACAGATATGCTGGGCAAAGGGCAGGAAAAAAAGAATCAAAGATTAAAATGGGTAAAAGAGTAGAGAGAGGGTGAATTTTTGTGGGTTTTCTCCTATATTACCACAACACGAAGCACTTGGAGAAACAGAGGTGTAGAACTCAACATTAGGAGATAGTAGTTGGTTCAATAAGGGGAATTTTTATCAACAAAATACCTTATACTCATGACTTATTCCTTTAGCATGCTAAAGATTCCAATATATTCCAACTTCATACAAAATTCCCTCTAAACTATGACTTCCCCAGGGCCTTCTAAACTCAGATTTTATTGAAACACAGAGTCATTTTCAGTGAGTGAGCTAATACCACATATAAGAATAAATTCTACTGAAAATAACAAGGACTGCTGTAATACCTTACATTGAATGTCGTCTAATGGAGTCTACTTGCTGCTTTTGACAAGAGCTACTCAGTCTAATAAGACTAACAAGGCCACACTAAGCTTCAGCAGGCCTCTTGGGCCCTGGTCCTTTCTATTAGATGATATCTGACTACAATTGTTCTCTTCACTGAGGATGAGCATGACATTGTATCATGACTAATCCTTAACATAAAGCATATTTAAGTAAGTTTACCTTTTCTGTAATAACTGTGGTCTCACATCTATGTTCTGCATAAATAAAATCTGTTCTTTGAATCAGTGTGCAAAGCAAACTTCCCCAATTAACTTAATGGAAGCCTTAAGATTATCTTTCTGGAATGCAAATATTAAACACACACACACATTTCAGCTATTTTTATAGATTTGCATTTTCTTATACTAGGTTTTAAGCATAGACTACATCTGTCTTCTGACAGAACAGCAGCTTCTAATTTGGGATAGAATATGGACAAGAACCCAGACAGAAATTTTAGTAGACACAGTATGTCATAACATTTGTTCTATAAAAGCTATTACTACCTAAATGTGCTTCACCCTGGGAATTTGGGCCATTTGAAGGCCAGTGTTGAAACAGAAATTCCTCCTTCATGAGACAACCAAGTAAAAAAACAAAGTCACTCTGCATGAGCAAAGGACTCTAATAGTACCTGTTGAGTAGGTTATAGTTGTATACATGATGCTCATGTATACATGATAGCACTGAGAAGTGAGTCTCTGATGACAGAGCTCTGGACCAAATCACATCATCTGGCATAATCAGAGTTGTGGAAGCCGGGCGTGGTGGCACACGCTTGTAATCCCAGCATTTGGGAGGCTGAGACCGGAGAATCCGGGTTCGCGGCCAGGCTCAGCTACCTAGTGAGGCACTCCGCAACTTAGTGAGACCCTGTTTCAAAATAAAGAATAAAAAAAAAAAAAAAAATTGTGCTGGGAGATGTAGCTCAGAGGTAGAATGCCCCCGAGTTCAATCCCTAGTACCGCAAAAAAAAAGAAAAAAAAAAGAGTTGTGGAAACTGGGGGCAGCTGTGCTTACATGGCACATCTCTGCCTAACTCATGCCCTCAAAGTCTCTGTTGTTCCTTTGCTCAGGCTGTTGGGAGTCAACCTAGTACATCCTTTAGCATTACTCTTACTCTACCCCCTTGGACTACATAATGAGATGCTCTAACTCCAGCTGCCTCCTTCCTATTTTCCTTAAAGACAAATAACCTAGCCCAACTTACTTACCTGCCTAAATTCACTCATGTAAAATAGGAACAGTAGCAGTACTTAACTCTGAAATTAAGATATGAATATCAAATCTTCAGAATAGTTTCTGACATAGTATTATATAAGCATCAGCTGTATGTTTTATTACCATCAATTAGAACAATGTTTGATATATAAGCAGAATATATTATCATCGTTATTATCTAATTGCTAATTGCTATATAAAGTGAAAATAACGGTAACATGATAACTTTTGGGGTTTTTTGGTGGTGCTGTGGATTGAACCTATGGACATTCTACCTCTGAGCTACACCCCGGCCCTATTTTACTTCTTATTTGGAAACAGGGTCAGGCTGAGTTGTTGAGAGCCTCACTAAGTTGCTGAGGCTGGTTTCAAACCTGTGATCCTCCTGTCTTAGCCTCCCAAGTACTAGGATTATAGGCATGCACCACCACATCCAGCTAAAATATTTTTAAATTCAGAAACTTTAAAAAAGTCTTAAATTCATGACTCCTCACTAATCTATGACTAATGCAGCACTCTCAACAAAAGCCCATTTTGAGAAGGCACTTCTCTCACGTAGCTCTCAGGTACTAACCCTCTATTGTTCCCTCGTGGCCTAACTTAAATGAGCCCTCCTGCACAAGGCTTTCTATGAAGCCCACCTTCTCACACAGTGATAACTTACATTTTTATGTTATTTTTTCCTCTCTCCCTAATTAGAATGAAAAGTTCATCAGGATAGGCATAGTAGCCTTTTATTAATGGATGAATCATCTGTAACTAAAATAATACCTAGCATCCAGTGGATTATCAATACTATTGAATGAATATTCGACTTAGCCAACCCCAGACTTTTTTGTGGAATAATTAAATCCATATCTGTTCAAGCCCCCATAATCAGGTGATTACAGCTGAAAACATTCCTGACTAGTGTTAAAGCACTACAGAATACTCACAGAATAGGTGTTGGTATCCCTGTCATTTTCATCACTGCTATTGAGAACTGTCTAGCATTTATGATGCACTGACTCTGTTCTAGGCATGATGCTCTGTATTCTTCAGCACACTATCAAAGAGGCATCATCTTCTTAACCTTTACAATAACTTCTGAGGTACAGACCAACTTTACAGATGAAGAAGCTGGGGCTAACCAACTTGAAGTATGTAACACAGTGAGAAAATGACCAAAACAAATTGTAAACCCAATTTCGGGCTCCAGTGTATACCCTGACCCAGAATATTATACTGCCATGTATATGAAATATCCATATCTAAGTCTTTTCTTTTCAAACTAACAATAACTTCTACAAGTTGAGAATTCTATTTTTGAAGCCATAATATTCATCAAAGCAATTAATGTACTAGACCCTTAAGCAGTTACTCAGAAAATATTTGTTATAGAAATTGACAAGTGACCACCAATCCTGCTTTAGGAATCTGAACTTTTATAAAAATGGGAGATGAATATACATTGTTTTAAAAATTAGTGTATTATATTCAAGAATGTATCTCTCTTGCTTCTTTGTGATTGTAAAGATTCTTCCTTCTGTTATATTGATCACTCAAGCATCTGAAATCAAAATATATCAGTCTCCGATATGGTTTATATGTTTGTGTCCTCCAAAATTCATGTTAAAATTCTCACCCAACACGATGGCATTACGAGTTCATGAGGACAGAGCCCTGAAATGGAATCCATGCTCTTTTCAGAGGCCTCTGGAGCTCATTTGCCTCTTCCCCCATGTGAGGACACTGTGAGAAGGCGCAATTTATGAGCAAAGTAGCAGGCTGCCACCTGACCAAGTCCAAAACCAAGACCTGCCAGCACCTCGGTCTTGGACTTCACAGCTTTCAAAACCATGAGAAATAAATGTTTGTGTTTATAGACCACCCACTTTTATATTTTCTTATCTAGCATCCCAAATGGATAATACAGTCTTCTAACACATTAAATGACTGGTGCTCTATGTTCTGCATATTTAAAGGTAACAACAGATTTATTTTCAACACAAACCAGTAGGCTTTCTGCCACTCAAGGTAACCCCTAGGCCCTTAGGCAGCTATTTTCTATGCAACATGAGACCAGTCCCTTGTTGCGTAAGGCAAGAAAATAAATGAACACAAACATGTGTATGTAAGACAATTTATTTGGAGAGGGTAGCTAAAAACCAAATGGAAGTCAAGCACAGTGGTGCACACCTGTAATCTCAGCACTTGGGAGTCTAAGACAAGAGGATAGCAGGTTCAAGGACAGCCTCAGCAACTTAGCAAGACCCTGTGGCTTGCTAAAAAGGGCTGGGGGTATGGCTCAGAGGTAGAACTCCCCTGGGCTCAATCTCCAGTACTACAAGAAAAACAAAACAAAACCCACAAATGGGTCCATGAAGAAAGCCACCCACATACTCGCCTCTCTTTGCCCTGCCTTCAGCTCAGTGATCTACAAGAGCTTCCTGTGTTAGACAATAAGCAGAGAAGTGTAAGCAGCTGCAGACAGATGAATGAACTGTGTGATGCTGCAAATGTATGAATTGAGGTTTCTAATACATGAATTGAAATTAAAAAAAAAAAAATTCTCCTCCTCCAAACAGTTGTATGAACAAATCAAAGGGAAAAGAGGTGTTGGAGAGGAAATGAGACAAAGAACAAAATCTAGTCTTTGTGACACATTTATAAAACCGATGGCCTGTCAGTGAGATACTGATGAATATTTTTGCAGGATAAAAATGGCAACCCAGTTCTAAAAATAAACCACTGTGCTGCAGACCTGTCTGGTTCAGCTACACCACTGGAATACAAACGCCCTCACTCACCAGTACATTTTGACTGTAGCATTGACAAAGAAGGAAAAACTGAACGTTTTGTTAGCAAGATAAGATATTTTACATGGTATTAAATCAGTTATGTTCTCTATATAACATATATTGAATTAAGCTTAAATGATTTTCATTTTCTAAGAAAAGGTAAAATAAATGGTGATAGCAATAAACCATTAACTCACCTCTTATAAAAGATTGTTTCTTCCCAACCCCATTATAATAAAATAGAGTGGTATTATCACTATCTCAGGATAATATCCTAAAACAAGAATTTAGAAATAAGTTATTTCTAAGCCATGCTGACTTAAATGGCAGATCTAGTCAAAATGCTATCTCCAAATAACTCTGGAAATGGGCCAAAAAAATCTTATTTCATTTTGTAACCAAACTTACAATGAAAAGCTGGTAGCTAAAATGCAAAAGTGAATATACTGCCCTTCAGAAGCAACATGTTATTTATGTATTTATGTATGTATGTATGTATGTATGTATGCATGCATGCATGTATGTATTGGTACTGGGCTTTGAACCCAGGGGCATTCTACTTCCAAACTACACTCCCAGCCATATTTTATTTTTTATTTTGAAACAGGGTCTCACTAAGTTGTTGAGGCTGGCTTTGAACCTGTAATCCCCCTGTCTCAGCCTCCCAAGCACTGGGATTATAGACTTTAGACACCACACCCTGCTCACAAGTAACATTTTAATTCATCAAATGCATTTACCTTACTAAGTCTTGCTTTATATAGTTCTGATTCTGGTCTTACCTAAATGGTGATTTTCAACTCTAAGAGTTACAAACCTCTGGAATACTCCTCTAGAATATTTTGATTGATATTCATGTCTTCATTTTCACTTACTTATTTTCTTTTTAAGACAGGATCTTTGCTAGGCTACTCAGGCTGGTCTTAAACTTGGTGGGCTCAAGCCATCCTTCTGCCTCAGTCTCCCAAATAGCTCTACATGACACCATTTTTTAATAGTAAAAATTAATCTTCCATAGCAATAAAATGTGAACAATAAATTACACTTGACCCTTTATGATCATACCACTTGGAGTAAATAGAGAAAAAGGAAAACATCACTTTGGGCCCCAGCAAAGTTCTCACAATAGTACAACATACCCTTCTTAATTCTTGGAGTTCAGTTGTGCTACTCATTTCACAGTAGACAGCTACAGATGAAAAGTAAATATATCCTCCAATATACATCCACATACTTCTTCTATTGCAGCTTGTGTGCTAATCTAAATAATGGCAAAGTGTTCTAGGGGAAAAATATGAAAAACCATAAGATAAAAACAATTTCATTGTTAGGAGTTTTTAATTATCAATTTTATTTTTGTAGTGGGCATCACAAACTTTATCATTAAGCTAAAACTCATGCTTTCCACCTCAAGCTTGCTCCTCTATCAAAAGTCCCCACAGGACCATCCATTTAGTCAGCTGCTCAAGCTAAAAGCCTTGGAATTGGCTTTGATTCCTCTTTCCAAGCTCCCATATTCACCCATCCACAAGACTTGTCTCCTCTAGTTCTCAAATACATGCTCTAGAGGACCACTTCAACCCGCTAAAACTCCACACCCTAGCTCAAGGTACCATCATTGCTATCTCCCCTAGATGACTATTAGGCGTCAGTGTCCATCTTGCTTCCACCCTTGAGCACTAGAGTCTATTCACAGCATAGCAGCCAGTTATCTTTACATACAGGAAAAGACATCACATCACTACCCTCTTGAATTCCTTCAATGATTTCCTATTACTCAGGATCTGGATAAAACTCAGAGTTCTTTCTATGACCCATAGGATCTTTGACAACCTTACCCATGCCCACCTCTATCATCTACCATCATCATCACCCCTTGTTCCCACCTGTTCATATTCCACAGCCCAAAGCCTTGCTTTTCTTCAAACACAACAAGCCCTGTCCCACCGGTGGGTCTTTTTACTTCTGCTTGAATGCTCTTCCCCTGGATCTTCACATGATTGGCTGCTTCTCATCAGTCAATGTCACAACTTCCAAGAGCTGCCCTGATCACCATCCCACTGCTCATATACCTGTTAGGTTTTATCCAAGATTCTTGCTTTTTCCATCTTCATCTGTGATTGTATTTATTCATCTCGTCAGCTACTATCCATCATCTCCTGCTTGAATGGAAGCCCTGTGTTGTCTTACTCATCACTACATCCCTTAAAAAAGCTAATGTATAAACTATTCACCTATAGCCACAAAAAATACAAATTCAAATGTCTACAGAGGATAGGTTATGAAAGTGAACAAAGCAGGCAATTTCCAGCTAATATGGAAATGCAACCCAATACAACATCAGTTTACTACTTTTCAAAAGAGGTCAGATAAACAACCTTCTACATGAAATCTTCCCATTGTTGAAAAAGTTGTTTGGTTTTTTTTAATTACAACTCTATACTGGCCAAATGAACTATATCTGTGAGCCAGATACATACAAGAGCCATTTATTAACCTTATCTGTAGTAAAACTCCCAAATTTATGCTTATTTGGTATAACCGATTATCCTAAAGATGACCATAACAATCCTTCCCATTCCATAGGCCTTTTTGCACTGTGAATTTGCCTTTCCTCTCAGCAAAGAATGAAATCTATTCTCCTACCCTTGGATATGTGAACTGCTTTGACCAACTTGTTTTATGTCTTCTGGCATAGGCCTTAGAAGGCCTCACAGTCAGGGAAGGAATTCCAACCAAGATTATTAAACGAATAATCATGTGGCAGATATTTGAGACTCTCAGATTAAGATACATCATCTTAGATACTCTAACCCCTGTAATCATCCAAAAGCAACAGTAGGCCCCAGACAAGTAAAGTCATATCTTGAATACTCCAGGCCCAACAAAGTCATCTCAGATGACCTCGTATGTACTCAGATGAGACATTTTTGTGATCCCAGTCACAATTCTTGGCCCACAGAATTATCACGAAATGACTGGTATTGTAAGCAATTATATTTTGGAAACCATTCCAAAATATAATTGCGATACAAACCAATACCTAAAAGTGAGGTGTTGAAAACCACCACCTAAGACATGCTGAGGCAGGTTCAAGGCCGGCCTGAGCAACTTAGTGAGGTTCCTTAGCAACTTAGCAAGACTGTGTTTCGAAATAAAAAACAAAATAGGGCTGGGGGTGTAGCTGAGAAATACAATTTCTCTGAATTCAACCTCTCGTACAAAAAAAAAAAAAGTTTCTGTGGGTCCATAACTTCATATAGGGAGGAAATAGGTTGAAAGGCTACTCAGTTACAAACACTACCTATTTGTATGTAAAATCGAAGCAAAGGAGAAAGCCAAGAGTCCAAAGGGTAGAGCTAACAGTATCTGAAAAAAATATATTAAGGTAACTCCAAAGAACCAAACTAGACACTAATCAAAGTACATTCTTTTATATATATATGTATGTATATAACTCTGTACTGTGTGTATATGCACATGATGCACACACACACACACACACACACACACTTTTATTGGTGTGTTGTAATTTTACATCATCATGAGATTCAAAGTGATGCATTCATACACACACACATCACTTGATATATTTCCCTCAGTATCTTACTCTGCTTTCCCCTCTTCCCTCCCCATACATGTAAGTGAGGGTACATTCTTGATATATGGAGTAAGAAAGCTGGTGGCATGTGCCCAATGGCTTCCAAAATTGCTATGGAACAATGATGACTATGTTTTTCCTATTTTTTCTTTTTGAGTGGAAATATCTACTGCAGTTTTCTTGTCCCTGTCTTGCCACTGTATATTGGATAGGACTGGATGTGGGTAACTTGTAGTTTATTCATCTCTAGATCCTAAGAAGCTGCAACAGAGCAGCTGCAACTGAGAAACCCCAGGTGTATCTGGACTTGAGTTAAATGCTAAGATACTGGACTCCAAGCTGGGCATGGTGGCAGATACGTGTAATATCAACTGCTCAGGAGACTGAGGCAGGAGGATCACAAGTTTGCGACCATCCTTAGCAATTTAGTAAGACCCTGTCTAAAAATAAAAAGGACTGAATATATGGCTCAGTTATATAGTGCTTGCCTAGCATGCCCAAGGCCCTGGATTCAATCCTCAGTACTACAAAATTATAATAATGATAATAAATAATAATAATACTGTACTGCAAGATGATGCCATAATAGGGTAACGTAAGTATATTTCCTTCTCAGGGAAACGTAAGTATATTTTGCATGTGGAAGAGATGTGAATTGTTATACTCAGGAAAGACTATAGTAGACCATTTCCAAGATGGCTGCAACATTACTCCTATCTCTTGCCACTTTGCTATGGGAATTTGTCACTCTCCCATCAAAAGGTAGGATCTTTTCCCTTCCATATAAACCTGTACTCATTCTGTGACCTGCTCTGACCAACCCAATGTGGTAGAACTGACACCACTTAACCTCCAGAGTCAGAGCCTTGATGTTACAACTTTTGTTTTCATGTTACAACTTTTGTTTTCACTTCTTGAAACTATCTCCATGCCATTTATAAGAAAAGCCCAGCCTGGCCTAGTCTAGTGAAAGAGAAACCATATGGAGAGACCATTCAGAGGAGAATGGAGGCCTACCAGTTAACATCTAGCGTCAAGGCTCCAGACATAGGCAGGAATCCATCTTGAATCTGAGGGCTGCCCCAGCCAATACCACATGGAACAGAGAAAAGCTGTCTCCATTGAGCCCTGCCATAACATGGTTGGTTGTTTTTTAGCACTGTGTTTTGGGATCAGTTGTTATGCAACAACAGGTAACTGAGACACTAAGAAAAGGCCAGTATGAATTATGAAAATGTCTGAATTCTTGAATTTTAAAGAAATACATTGGTCTTCACGATGACTTGTAGAATAACCTAGGATTCATGCCTTCATTCACCAAATACTTCATGAGCTCCCAATATGTTCCAGGTGCTGTTCTCAGTTCTAGGATAACAGCAGTGAATCAAAGCCCTTGTGGAGTTCACATTCTCATGAGGATGGGCCTCTGGTAATGTCCTTTAATAAATACAATGATTTCTAATTAGTACACCAATATTGTTAAGTTAGTGTTTGCCAAACAACTAAATCTAGTTTTGACTTTCTCCTTGAAATTGTTACTTGGATGCTTTATCACTGTGCCAGAGGCTATTTTTAGCTCAGCCTTCCTTCAGGCTGTGGTAGAAGAAAAAACAAGGTCAAGATGATATAAGACCACTAGTAAATTTGGTGCAACTGAATTTTCAGGTATCTTCTAGACACTAGATATATTCTCTGATTTAGAACATTAACCCTTTCACACCTTTGCTCTCCTCTTCTGGATGCCCTTTCCCTGTCTTCTTCACCTGGGAACCCCTGACTCTCTCGGGGCTCACAGGTGTTTCTCCTTGCTCTCCCGCTGCATCCTGTGCACACACAGCACACTACTGACTATATCACATTCTAAGTTCTTACTTCCTTGTTTAATTGTCTCCATTAGATGATTAGTTCCACAGGGAAGGCTCCATTCTTCCATTCCTAAATGAAAACTTCCACGTAATTTTAAGTGATCAAAAATGTTTGTTGAATACAAGAGCCTTAAAACCTTGATTACATCACGGTTCGCTCATCAGTAAAATGGGGCTGATAATCCAAGAAGATGGAACTGCAACTTCCTGGGAAAATATAAAGCATTATTCAAATAGCTCATTATTGCTAGGCGTGGTGGTGCCCCTGTAATCCCAGTGCTTGGGAGGCTGAGACAGGAGGAACATAGGTTCAAGTCAGCACCATGATTGAGCAAGACCCTGTTTCAAAATTTTAAGATTAAAAAAAAATAGGACTAGGGGACTAGCTCAGAGGTAAAACCCCCTGAGTCCAATCCCCAGTACCACAAACAAAATGAAACAAACAAAAACAACAATAACAACAAATAACATCATTAATTTCATTATTTACCAGACATGAGTACAAATACCTCCTTTCAATAGTCCAGTTTACTCTCAAAGGAGGAAGACTTACTGCTACATTTCAGAAGAACATTCCAACTTCCAAGTAAAGTTCCCACGAAGGTACATGTAAGCCCTGGCTTCCTATTACTTTTTGTTTTTTGTTCTTTTGCAGTAGTAGGGATCGAACCCAAGGGTATATTACCTCTGAGCTACACCCCAAGCCCCAGTTTTTATTCTTTATTTCTGAAATAGGGTCTCACTAAGTGGCAGAGGGCCTCACTAAGTAACTGAGGCTGACTGCCAACCTGCGATCTTCCTGTCTCAGCCTCCCAAGTACTGGGATTATAAGCATGCGCCACCACACCTGGCTGTTGCTTTGGTTTTATTTTCATTAATCACTTCATTTTGCAGTCACTTGTTATATCCTATCTATCTGTACTTCAACTCAGAAATATAAAAGAAAACCCATCAGGGTTGGTTTTATACACAAAGGGCAAACACTACTTAATTAGTTTTTTAAAAAGTCCGAAGATTCCAGATCTAAACAGACTTAACAGCTTAGTTTCTAAGACATAAGTCCTGTTTTCCACATAAATGTGTTTATTTGCAAACAAAGTGTATACATGTTCTAGTGCCACAGGCAGAACCTTACAGTGCAGGGAACTGAAGGGATACACATATGTACCATCAGTCATAATTCAGTCCCTAATATATGATCACCTAGCATCTATGCTGTCAAAAACAGCAGCCACTAGACACATGTGGCTATTAGTTAATTTTAAATTAAATAAAACCAAAAATTCAGTTCCTCAGCCAGATTACCCACATTCCAAGTGCTTAAGTAGCTGATGACTACCAAATTGTACAGCACAAATATAGAATGTTTCCAAGATCAGGAAAAGTTCCATTGGACAACACTACCTGAAATGCAAGAAATGGTTGGGGGAGGGTTAAATGAGTGCTGTGTGCATGTATGCCTCTACCAGCTTGTACCTCATTAAGATGTATGATTATAATGCACCAATAAAAAAAAAAAGAAATAGTAACTCATTGTTACTTTTACTTTTATTTCCATGATTATTAATAAAGATGAACATTTCATTTTTAAAAAACCCACAAATTACTGAGAGAATCCTTCTAAAATGACTCTCCACAATAATGAAAATAGTGTGATAGCTTAGAAGAAATAAACAGAGGGATAATCCGGAGAATAGAAAGCAAACACATTAAAATCCATTCTTTGAAATACTAATATTACAATTAAAGGCAGTTCATTTGTTTAGCAAACTTTCGTCACTGTGATATGGACACCCGGCCTCGTCCCAGTGTCGGGGACAGAATCCACGGCCTTGTGCATGCTGAGCAAAGGCTCCACCCCTGAGCTGTAACCCCAGGCCTTGCAGACCTTTTTCTTAGTGTACATCTTCAACATCACCACCTTCAGAATTAAAGTTAAAGGAGAAATTTTCTAAAAACCTTCCCAATTTAAAAGCCTAAGTATTTTCTTCAAATTACCATGTCATACTACAGTTTTAAAGTATCCTACCTACTAAAATATATGGAGCATAAGTTACTAGGGACTCTATACCTAAATGTTAATTTTATAAAATATTAAAATTTCTGAATAGCTTCTTTCTAAAGATAAAACAGCTAGGTATGGTGGCACACACCTGTAATACCAGTGTTTGGGAGGCTGAGACAAGAGGATTGCAGGTTCAAGGTCAGCCTCAGCAACAAGGTCTTTCATAACTTAGTGAAAGACTATCCCAAAATAAAAAATAAGCCAGGCGTGGTGGCAGAGGCTTGTAATCCCAGTACTTGGAAGGCTGAGACAGGAGGACAGGAGGATCACAGGTTTGCAGCCAGCCTCAGCTACTTAGTAAGGCCCTCTACAACTTAGTGAGACCCTATTTCAAAATAAAGAATAAAAAATAGGGCTGGGGGTGTAGCTCAGAGGTAGACTGCCCCTGGGTGTAATCCCCAGTATCGCCAAAAAAAAAAAAAAAGTATCACAAAATAAATAAATAAATAAACAAAATAAAAAATAGGGCTGTGGGGTAACTTAGAGGTAGTATGCCCCTGGATTCAATCCCCACTACCACACACTAAATAAATAAATAAATAAATAAATAAATAAATAAATAAATAAATAAATAAATAAATAAATAAATAAAATAAAAAACAAATATATCTGCAAACTTAACTAAATTTAAAAGAGATAAAGATTTATATTTCATGTCCATGAAGTAGGTTCTTTTATTTTGAAATATTAAACAAGCTTTCAAAAGCAGAATTCAAAGGTGGTTTATAGGAACTTCACAAATCCAATGGGATTTTTTAAAGAATTTCAAAGTACCCTGGGATAAACTACTTACCCAATTAAAAAAAAAAAAACTAAATACTTTTGCTCTGGGCCCTTGTGGAAGGACAAAATATGTACTTATTTCCAAATACTACATAATAACTGAAGGGAAATTCATTTGATTAAAAATCATCTTCAATATAAATTTTTAGAAAGTCGTTGGTGCTCATTGGCACCCTCTAGAGTCAGCTACTATAGTTCAGAATGAACCAGATCTTAAAACATAGGAACTCATCATTTAAAATAAAAGTATAATATAGGTAAAGAATTTTTATGCAACTGAAATCCCAGTAATATTATAATTATAAAATAATTACCAAACTTCCTTTAACATTTCGGCCTCCATTGAACCAGTTCTCCCTCCCTGGAAGGGCAGAGACACAGAAGGGTGCCTGTAGGCAGGCTGTGCACTGCATCATGCAGTAGAATTCAGCATCCCTCCGCTGGGGTTCTGCTCCCCACCCTCGATCTGCTAGGGGGCTCCTTCAGTCACCATTCACACAGATGAAGTCCGGTGTTCACCCAAGAGACCATGTGCAGGGCATGTCACAGCAGGAGACAAAAAGGGAAGTAGTAATTGATTCCCAGTTTTCTGAGGGCTTTGAATATACATAAAAGTAGTGGCAAAATGTTTCTTTAACATTAAATTGGGTTTACTATGGTCTCTTCAAAAAATTAAAAAATTATAGAGATAACATGTGAGTTCATTCTAGGGGGAAATTCTAATTTCTTCCTACTCAACTCCTCTTAGAGTTTCATAAACTGAATATGTTATAAGGGAGGCGGACAAAAGGCTGCAAAGCATTGCCTCCAAGGTATTAAGTCAAAGAACTGTTAAATTTTCTGTTAAACTCAAGAAGAGGATTCAATATTCTTGTTTATGAGAGGTAAAAACCATTTCTTAATTTTATGTAGAAAGCAGTTATGCATCTTGGATCTTACCTGGCTGTGCTACATCATCTCTTTTCTACTATTCCTAAGCTATTTCAGTGCCCTGTGTTTTCTCCACTGGAGGGCACAGTTAGCTAAAAAGAAAATTTGGTAGGCTCTAATTTGTTCTGTTCTATAGTTCCAGAAAAAGAAGGTAAAGCTGCTATTGGGAAAGTTGTTTCGGTAATATTTTAGAATTTCATTTATCTCTGTTCCCTGTTCATTATTAAAGGTGATCATTAACTGGCTAAGTCAATTATGCTCCAAACACAGTATCTATAAAATATAAATGAAAGATGAGGTAGAAAGCAAAGAAAGATAAAATACAATGGTGGAAATGATCCACTGTAGACACAGAGTAACCTACACGAGTACTGGGGTATAGCTCGGTGGTAGAGTACTTGCTTGGCATATGCATGGCCCTGAGTTCAATTTCCAGCACCACAAATAAACAAAAAATAAATAAGTAGTACATGCAAATAGAACATCTCCTTTTCAACAATACACTTGGCTACTTTACAGCTATTCCAATAAGACATCTCTACAAAAATGTGATACTAAACCAGTCAGTTATTTTGCAGTGACATAAATCATATGTTTAACAAAAATAAAGCTTAGAGCCGGGCGTGGTGGCGCACGCTTGTAATCCCAGTATTCGGGAGGCTGAGACCGGAGGATCCGGGTTCGCGGCCAGCCTCAGCTACCTAGTGAGGCACTCCGCAACTTAGTGAGACTCGGTTTCAAAATAAAGAATAAAAAATAGGGCTGGGGGTATATCTCGGAGGTAGAATGCCCCTGAGTTCAACTCCCAGTACTGCAAAAAATAAATAAATAAATAAATAAAGCTTAGTTTTACTTTTCACATAATCATTTTAGAGTTATACCAATAGAGAATACTATTCAGCAATTCATTGAGAGCAGCCTTTTCCTTATAAACCTAGTCATTCCATAGAATGTAGTGTAAAATATTTTCAATATGCTTAGGGAAAAGATTAATAAGACACATAAATACTGCACTTCTAGATAGTCAATAAATGTAGTTTTCAAAGATTCTTATAAAAACAATGGCATTTTGTTATTTTAAAATTGCTTTAGAATAAAACGGCTATTAGGCTTTGACTTGCCGGTAAGCTAAGCTTTTATTTGTGTTAAAAGTAATGTGATAGGACAACTCTCTGTGGATCTTACCCAGGTTACCATATTTTATTATGTCAGCTGACTGAATGCATCTCCCTAAAATTTCTTTCTTTTTTTTTTTTATTGGTGCATTGTAATCATACATCTTTGTTAGGTACAAGCTGGTAAAGGCATACATGCACACATCTCTCATTTAACTCTTCCCCAATTCCGGCCCCACTCCCTCCCCCTCCCTTCTTCTCAAGTTCAGTTTAATGATTGATATGTTTGTGAAAGTACATCATGTGCATTAATGTTTCCTCCCCCCCCATCACCTTCAGTTAAGTCACCTTCTTTGCTCATCTAAGATTTCTCCTTCTTGTCTAGAATCCCTTTTATGTCCCACTTTCTCCCCTAGCTTCTGTATATTATCTCCCTAAAATTTCTATGTTGAAGCCTAACTTCCCAATGTGATGGTATCTGAACGTGGGAATTAGGGGAGGTAAATGGGCAACAGCCCAGTAACTAAATGGAATTAGTGCCCTTCCAGGAAGAAACCAATATATAAGGATAAGTGAGAAGACGGCCATCTGCACACCAGAAAGCATGCCCTCACCACATCAGGAACCTTCAGAAATGTGAGAAATGATTTTCTCTTGATTAAGCCATCCAATCTAAGGTTTTCTGTTCTATTAGTCCCAGCTAAGATTTTTTGTTGTTGTCGTTACAGATAGTCCAACTTAATTTTTTGTAAAGTAGCAAGTGGAGCAAAATAACTCTGAATGAGACTAAGTCTTCAAAAAGATCATCTAAGGATCATGTGTGTATGTACCTATACATATAGCTACATCCCTATTTTATTTTTAATTTTGAAACAGGGTTTCGCTAAGTTGCTGAGGCTGGCTTCAAACCTGTGATCATCCTCTCTCAGCCTCCCAGGTATAGAAATTTCAAGCATGTGTATATCCATGATATGAGTAATCCCTCACATGAGAAACTCATACCAAATAAAGGGCAGAAATGATAGTAATAGAAAAGTATGGCCCTCATTTAACTCCTTGCTGGGAGGAGTTATCGGATTAGCAGCAATAGTCATTCTAGATTTATGCATTCTACCACTCGTTGAACGCCTTGTGATCAATGCCTTTGTTAATATACGAGCAGATTTACATGGAATAAAAATGCAAGCAATACCTGCACAGGGCCTGGTAGTCAATGACGGGTTCGATTTTCTCAGGGCAATATCAACCTAAGACAGGGCTCGTTGAATGACTCATCGAGACTCCATGACAGGTAAGATTAAGCACCTGGTAGGAAACGACCTAAAACAGGCACAGTCCTTCGTGCATTTTAAAATAAAAACAGGGGAGTTGTGGGAGCCCAACTGGGCCCTCTCCCTCCTGCCAGTTGCTCTCTGCATATATGAGTAATTATACTAACTCTCCTGCTATGCCTACATTGGCATCTCGAAGTCTGGAGATTGCTCCTAGGATACGTAGATGAAAGACCCTTCTACTTCATAGAAAGTAAATATGACTCTAAAGGTTTATGGTTTTATGACTCTAGAAAGTTCATTTGACCAGGCTATGTTAGGAATGTGGGCTATACGTGCAAAACGAAGAAGTGGTGCTATTTGTGTTCTGACAATGATTGATATGTCGTAAATGTATATGTAACCCTGTTGTACTCAAGAAATGTATAAAAAATCCATGCTGAAAAAAAAAATAAACAAATAAAAAAAAAGAGAAAAGTATAACCCAAAAAATAAAGAAGAAAAGAGGCATTAAAAACTCCAAAGTCAGCTGGGCGTGGTGGCACACGCTTGTAATCCCAGCATTTGGAAGGCTGAGACCGGAGGATCCAGGTTTGTGGCCAGCCTCAGCTACCTAGTGAGACCCTGTTTCAAAATAAAGAATAAAAAATAGGGCTGGGGGTATAGCTCGGAGGTAGAATGCCCCTGAGTTCAATCCTCAGTACCACCAAAAAAAAAACTCCAAAGTCAAAACTAGTAATAATAGCTTTCCTATTCTTCTCATATTTCCCTTTTACCCATCAAAAAGAATCATTCTTTTACTAGTCAGTAATAATACTGTACCTTAAATAAAGGAATATTTAGCTTTAAAATCAGTGAATATTTCATTTATAAAACAGTAAGGCAGGAAAAGAATACACAACATACACACACACACACACACACTTTTTCATTCAAAATTTGAATAAGCAAGGTTTGCTCATTTGAGCAAAGGCTGCATAAGTTACTGAATCTCTCTTCTCAGAAGGGCTACTCTTACACACAGAGTTCAGTTTCCTTGACCAGCCAGTGTATGACCAAAGTCTCCAGAGACTGAGAGAATTAATTTCTTATTGCCCTACAGTCTTTTTACACTTGGGCTTTACATTACTGCTATGCTGATACACACATACCAGGCTCTCCTAGCTCTTGAAACAAACTCAGTATCAGTAAGGCTATTATCTCCTCCAGGGATACAAAGTAGAATTCATATCCCTGGGCTCCATGTATCTTTGCTCCAGCTTTTAGTCACACACACAGGACATTTCTTCACCATTTCAATTTTTTAAATAAAGGATTATATACTGCTGAATCTTTAACCTTATAATTAATTATCTTCCAAACCAGGAATATCTGAAATGTTCCATAACTCTTATACTTAATAATACATGAGTAGGAGGAAACAGTAGGGTAATACTATACCCTTTCGTCTCCCCCAGGAAAATGAACACTAGTGACTTCATACTGACTTTGGAATGTACTTAGAAAAATATAAACTAAGGACAGTAACCTAACCACATGTCCATGTACCCACCCCACTTTCATGTCTTCATATCATATCCTGATAATCCCCAGGATAAAGTTATTTAAAATAACTCAAAGTAGACCATTCTAAGAAATTGACTTCAAGTTAATAATAAAAGTAAATTAAAAAAACAGTATTCCTGAATCACTTGGCAATAGTTTTCAAATAACAGCAATAAGACAATTTCCACATACCTATATTCTTTGGTGTTATAAACTGTACACATAGGCAGTAAAACAATTTAATGTTCTGATAGGGACAAGAACTCCATGATCTCAATCAAGAATGATACTTTACTTTTCTAGTAAGACTTGAATTATATTTCATGCTAAATTCTTCATCCATTTCAGTATCCAAATGAACAGCAATCATTTAAGTTCACCTAAATTATAGTATAAAATTTCACTCAAACCAAGAAAAAGTCCCTCCTTTTCTACTGCAGATGTAAATTAAGATACTACAAGTAACAGAATAATTTTAAGAAAAACAGAACTTGGTCTCTAGACATCAACAGGAAGTGTAAGGCACCTCCAGAGTTGGTGGACTCGGCAGCTCAGTGACCCATTCTGTTTTCAGGGACCCAAGTGCTCTCCACCTTTCTGTTCTGCAATCTGCAATGTCAGTTCTTCCCCTAGTGTGTTCCCTCTGGTGCCAAGAATGTCTCCTGGCATCACATCCAATAACCTTTGTCTGCCTCTCTGTTAGACAAGGGAAACCCTTCTCAGAAGCCCCCTCTCCAGAGGTCTCCTCTCACATCTCATTGGCCAGAACCATGATATGGCCATCCCTAAACCAACCAAGAGCTAGGGGAAAAGGATCATCAAAAGGAACTCAAACTCATGGTATGGCACCTGGGGCTGAGGAAGGGGCCAGCCTCCCTTGAAGATATGGTTACCCAGAACAAATTTGGTCTGTCAGTAAGCAACGAACTATATGCCATAGCTTCCCCAAGTGTTGTACTCACCTTGTACAGATCAAGTGGAAATCATTTCCCTTTCAGTAAATCAGAATTAACTTATGAAAAGGAAGAGATTAAGTCATACTTCAACACAAACAAAAATCTATGAGATCCATTCCATATTTAGGTTGTAGTATTTGCAGAAAATGTTAAAATACTTAAAGCAGGCCAATCTATCAGTGATATATCCTGAGATGGCAAAACCTCTACTCACAACAACAAAAACTATAATATAGATCAACTTATGCCTCAAATGTGCTGTATTTCTCTTATTCTCTCCAGAAATTAACTTCTCTACCCTTTCCTCAAGCCTATTCTGTCACTTTATTTAAAGAAAATGAAACCAAATACTAATATTGTGATAGGAATTATAGCCAAGTGGTGGTGTCTTTCTCACGTCCCTCTGGTCATACCATTGGTGAACACATTCCAAATGTATCTTTGCTCAAAGGACTTTCTCAATTGGCTAAAGCCAGCAACCACCAGGTGCACAGTAGACCCAAAGTGCTGTGAACACTCCTCCCTACTAACAGCCCTGGACCCCAAGCTTCCTGCCCCCTCCCCCTTTGAAATAACTCTGAAATGTGGTTTCTGCACTAGCTCCAGAGTTCTACAATGAGAATAAGCTCCGGGTGACCAGGGTACTTGATAGTGGCCCCTTTACTAGCCAAATTCTTTTCTCTGTCTCACTCCCCTATCTTGGAATTGTCTTCCAAATCAACTGCTTGCACTTGAATCCCTGTCTCAGCATCTCCTTCTGGGAGAAGCCAAATTAAGACAAACACAACAGGAAAAAAATGTAAATATTTCCATTTTAGGTACTATTAACAAATAATTTGCAAAATTAAAAAAGCAATTCACAGCCAGGCATGGTGGCGCAAGCTTGTAATCCCAGCATTCCAGAGGCTGAGACCGAGGATCCGGGTTCGCGGCCAGCCTCAGCTACCTAGTGAGGCACTCCGCAACTTAGTGAGACTGGGTTTCAAAATAAAGAATAAAAAATAGGGCTGGGGGTATAGCTCGGAGATAGAATGCCTCTGAGTTCAACCCCCAGTACCGAAAAAAAAAAAAAAAAAAGCAATTCACAATTTTCCAAGGCTACATGTTGAAGCAATTATTATTTGGAAATGTGGCTGTTTAGATAGAGTGCTAGTCTTTGCTATTTTTTAAAAAACTAATTCAAAATACATTCTGGAAAATATTTCCTCACTTCAAAGGTGTTACTTCTGCTTTAGGTACTTAAAAGGTCCTATTATATCATCAATGTCATAATTCATAAGAATCTTCCTTAAATAAAAATGAGAACAATTAAAAAAAAAAAAAAACTTTGAAGAAAAAGAACTCTCTAAATATCTTTTAGCCTGAGATGGGAACAGTGGGGTATTGAATAAGGAATGATGGAAACTCATAGTCACCTCTTCTAATAATGCTTATAATAAAATAATGGGATAGTTATGTCACACTATGAAAATCTTCCAATTATACCACAGTTGAAATGACACTGCACTAGCAATAACTAAATCCTCAATTCATTACCATACCACTTATACATGTTAAAAATAAAGTTGAAGCTTAATATACTTCTTTAACACAGTGGTTAAATTAATTTAACTTTTAGTTCAGAAACACCACTTACATTAATAAAGTTGTAGGAAAAAATCTGCTATATTCTAAAATTGGCTTCAAAAAGAGAATCAGGTGTTGATCACAACAAAGTTGCAAGAGATCCCAAAATAAATCTTGAAGTAATCTGAACCTTACAATTTGATCAAATCATGGAGCAATTCTATTTCTAGGTTTCTAATTGAAAACGGAAATGGGAGGTGGTAATGGCGTAAAGCCTTGTATGTGCAGGATGTTTTCTACTTTCTACAGAAAGCCTTGTATGTGCAGGATGTTTTCTACTTTCTACAGTGCTTCCAAAGACTTCTTTGAACATAGACAAAGTGAGCACTTTTAGAAAGGTTTTATAAATGAAAGAACATAATGCTTAATATCAAGGATTCCACAGCTAGTAAGTGGGACTATGAACTCAAGTCTTGTGAGAATATAGCACACCTTCTACTATGCTTCCTCTCCAAAAAGGAAATAATATATTGATTTACCAAACCATAGCTTAAAGTGCTACATAGGATATATTCAAAACTGTTTAAAAATAATGTTCTCCCTTCCCTAAAATATTACATGCTAAGGCGCCAAACTTTCCTATAGTCTAATAAACTTCAGCATATAACTTAGGACAATTATAAATGATGGTAGAATTAAAGGATTTAAGCAAGGAACTTAACATTTGGTTCACTCCAGTGGACATCCACATAGAACCTGTCAGAAATCAACCTCATTATTTTCTTCCCAAAGCCTATTCCTTCTCTTTGTGTTTTGTCAGTACTTAGAGACCCAACACCTCAGTCTTTCTGAACTTTGCTGTCCCTCTCATCCCCATGACCATAAATTTATAGTAAGAGTCCATGACTTTCACCTTCTATCTCTCCACTCACTCTTTCAAGTCCCTGAGCTCATTCCCTTAATCCAAACCACTATATTCCTCAATGCCTGGTCTACCACCATCTCCTGGGTCTCTCTACCCACACCATTCTCCAGAATACCAAAGTTAACTATCCAGAATGTAAATTTGATCATGACACTCTGTTGCTTAAAATCTGTCCATGATTACTGTCATTAGGATAAACAACCCCCTTACATGGCCTCCAGTCCTCAGGGTCTGGCCTCCTGCCTACCCTTCTCTAGTCTTATCTCTTGCCTCTCTGCTAGAACTTTCAGCCCCAGTAGTCTCCAGTTCCTTAAATGTTCTACCTCAAGACCTTTACTCAAAGTGTTCTTTCTGCTTGAAATACTCCCTTGTGCCCCAACCCGCCTCACCTGCCCATCTCTTATTTGCCAATGCGATATAAGGTAGTGGCTAAGAGAGGAGACAGACTTGTTTAAATCCCAGGTAGTCTTCCACTTATGAACTGGGTGACTGTGTACAACTCACTTAACCTGTTTGTATTTTGGCTTTCTTTCAGTAAAATAGGGATGTTAGTATGTCCTACCTTATTATGAGTTAATTCTGATATCTAGAAAAGTACCTGGTCTATGGCAAGATTTTTAATAAACAAGCCTTATGAACATAATCACCTTCTTTCTACTTCTTTTCTTCCACACCTTAGATTGTTACTTTCTCTTAAAAGGTCTTTAAGCTCCTGAACTATGTTTGTGCCCTCAGAGCTGGCTCCTATTACACTTTCTGGAGCTACTTACATAATGTCTGTGTCCTCTATCAGGCCAGTGGATGGAGAGGCCATGGGTTTCTTGCGCACATTATATTCTAATGCCCGTCAGGGTCTGGCACATAAGTTGCACACAATGGACATTTATGTGCTCAATGAATACCCAAGGAATTAGCCTACAATTCAACCCCTTTTTTTTCTTTTTTTTTTTTTTTGTGGTACTGGGGATGGAACCCAGGGGCATTTGACCTCCGAGCTACACCCCCAGCCCTATTTTTTATTCTTTATTTGAAACAGGGTCTTACTAAGTTGCAGAGGGCCTCACTATGTAGCTGAGGCTGGCTGCGAACCTGTAATCCTCCTGTCTCAGCCTCCCAAATACTGGGATTACAAGCGTGCGCCACCACGCCCGGCTCAATCCCTATTTAACTATGTAATTATGAGTACTTATTAAGTACAGAAATCATTGGAAGTTTCAACACTATTATAAACTCAGCCCTGGTATCAAGAATAGATCTCTAGCCAGGCATGGTGGCACATGCTTGTAATCCCAGCATTTGGGAGACTGAGACCAGAGGATACAGGTTCGAGGCCAGCCTCAGCTGCTTAGTGAGGCCCTCCACAACTTAGTGAGACCCTGTTTCAAAATAAAGAATAAAAGAATAGGGCTGGGGCTGTAGCTCAGAAGTAGAATGCCCCCAGATTCCATCCCCAGTACCCCCCCCACACACACACACACAAAAAGAATAGATCTCTGCCTCTAAAGGCTGTGTGGGTAATCTACAGCCTTCTTCTAGGGCTGTCTTGCTCATGGCCGGGTATTTCCCAAATTACAAGGCATTTTAGAATTATTTTATTTGTTAAAAACATTTTTCCTCACAATGTTTTCTCAGAGATTTTGGTTCAGTAGGTCTATAGTGAAGGCCTAGAATCTATTTTTAACAAAGTACATCTGACTTGATTTCTTATGACCTGGGTGAATTTGGATATTGCCATGACATAAGTAGACCTTTCACATTCAAGCAACATTTGAGGAATACTCCAACTTCTGCGTTCTCATGCATGTTTTCCAAACTACCTTAAAATCACCTTTATTCAGGAACTCTGGCAGTAAATTACAAAGAACATGGAGCCTGGTGTCAGAAAACCTCGATTCAATTTCTTCTGCCATTTACTAGCTGTGTAACCCTTAAACCCATCACTGTAGTCACTGTATCTCCCCTTGGTCCTGGCATATTACATGGAAATAATAAAACCAACCCTAACCTGCCTCTGCCTCACAGGACTGCTGTGGAAATCATTCTAAAATACTTGGAAAGGACTTTGTAAATTAAGATGTCATCATTACAGTAACATTTCATGAATTCAGCCTCCCCTAATTCAGAATGTGTGAATGTTGTCCAGCCTGATGTACTTTTTTTTTTTTTTACCTTCACATTATCCATAAAGACGTCATCACCTCTTCTCACATGAGAGGCAATGACAGGTATTCAAACACGTAGATAAGCAGTAGCTCCCTGTTCCACAGCGAGAGTATTAGATTGAATGTGCAAGATTAGGGGAGCTTGTTTACTGCATTCGCGCTGTTTATGTGACAGGACTGGAGTTTCAGCTATCATTAAAGCAAGCCTGGCAATATTTCTACTGGAAGCTAGCTTGGTTGTGAGCAGTTAATGCCAGTCATTAGAGAAAAACCAATCTAGAGAATGTGTTTTCTACGTACTAGAAATGTTAAGGGAATTTTAAAACTGGTTATTTAAATTTCTAAGATACTGTACTCTTTCCTGGCCAGCTTGAGGAGCATATAGTAAAACAATACAGTATTTCTTTCGCAATTTGGTGTCATCAACAAAATCAGTAGTTTGGATTGAGTCTGTAGGTAAGAGATATTGAATCAACCATTTTAGTTTGTACCACTACAAGAAATGAACACATTCCCCCATTCTTAACATCTAGGTAGGGTGCACCAAGAGCACACAGCCTAACGGTGCCCTCAAGGGCTACAGAGGCACATGTTATTTCTTTACAACTCCAGGCTCTTGTACTGAGAGAGCTGTTTCTTTTCAGATATCAGTTGCAGGAATGTGTGATGAAGTTCAAGTCTGTCCACATTCTCACTGTTACAGGTTAAGTATTCAAAATCTTTGGACCAGAAGTGTTTCTAATTTTGAAGTTTTCCAGATTTGGGAATATTTGCATAGATTTTACCAGCTGGGCATCCTTAAACCACAAATCTGAAATCTGAAATGCTCCAAAAGCTTTAACTTTTTAAGTGCCATATTCCCAAAGGGTTTTAGATTTCAGAACGAGGATGCTCAGCAGGGAACCATCTCTGCTACTCCCCTAACTCATCCCTGACAACACCATCCATGACTCTTCCATCACAGACTGCTGCTCATCACTCACATCATTGCTTTTAATCAATCTACCACAGATGTAGCCTCCAATTCCACCCTTTGCCACTGAACTGTCTTGCCTGGCCATTCTCTAACTATATGCGTAATCGTGAGCAAGTCTTTACCTCTTCCAGGAAGTGGTTTCCTAATAGTTCAACTGAAGAGGCTGCTCACATCCCTTCCTGTTCAGTTATTTTACCGTTATTCTCTCCAGCCTCCTGACTTTTCCATTTTATCAAGTTTCTTACAAAATGGCTGACTGAACTTCCGTGAACACTGACAACTAATTGCAACATTCATTTATTTCCATGAAGCAAATAAACTATATACTCAATGTTCTGTGTTTAACTTCCTTGCAGGTATTGGCTCTATACTTAACAGTCCATGTCTTTACTACCAAGAGATTTTCCAGGGAAATTGGTTCTATGTCACTAGTAATTTTAAAAGTCTGAAGGTTCTGGAAGGCTTGGTTCTACTTCACCAGGCTTTAAAAAATCACTACATACAGCCGGGCGTGGTGGCGCACGCTTGTAATCCCAGCATTCGGGAGGCTGAGACCGGAGGATCCGGGTTCGCGGCCAGCCTCGGCTACCTAGTGAGGCACTCCGCAACTTAGTGAGACTCGGTTTCAAAATCAAGAATAAAAAATAGGGCTGGGGGTGTAGCTCGGAGGTAGAATGCCTCTGAGTTCAATCCCCAGTACCACAAAAAAAAAAAAAAAAAAAAAAAAAAATCACTACATACACCAGAATTTAATATTTCACTAATTTCAGCATTCCCAATTAGCAAGGTGTTATCAAACGTTAGTTGGAAAATGCTTTCTTACTCAAAGAAAATCTCTTTGCAACAATTTTGTAAAGAAGCTTTGGAATGAATAACAAGGATATAACCAAAATTCTACTAATATTTAAGTATTTACTAAATGCAATAGAGTGTTCAGTTCTTTATAACAATTTCCTAAAACCATAGATGAAGAAAGGTTAGCTTGTTACCAATGCCACTCAAAAACAGATTTTTTATCTCACTGCATTTCACTTTCAAAACTATTATGGCCCTCCTATCATAACTATAGCCAGTCTTTGTCTCCCTAGTCTTAGTTTAATTTCAGTCTAGCTCTTCAGGTGTGTGGCACTTGAGGTTTATAAAACAAAGAGTAAGAAAGGTGTACTTTGCAAAACAAAAACACCTCAGTTCCAATTAAAATGTACCGGTCACTCAATAATGTTATAGTGCACTCTTGAGGAGCTTAAAATTTAGGACAAATGAGGTGATGCATACACTCATGTATGTAAGCATGTGCACACACAGGCAACTAAGCTAACAAATGTGGGGGAGCACCCTCAAGAAAGAATAAAATAACCACTGTGAAGGCTCTAAAAGTGCATGACTCCTATCTAGATGGTCTCTAAGGGGGAAAAAAATTCATAATCTGCACTCTGAAAAATGGGTAGAATTTTACAAACTGAAAGTGTGAGGAAGAATAGTGAACAGGAGAAAAGGCCTTCCAGGCAGTGCAATCAATATTCAGTTAAAGACAAAAAAATAAACTGGTCACTTGATAAATGTGAACTGCTGACATAATTTATCTGGCCCAAAGAATAAACTTGAGAAATCTACATGAACCTTAAAAAATTAAGAAATTTCCCAAATAGAAATCCAGATTTGGGTTTCTCATGAAAAATATGCAAGGCCTGTGGTAGCACTGCTGAAGGGTAAAACTGACACCCTGAGTAGACCACACTTGATCAGCCAGGTATTGTCCTCATACGCATTTACACCAGGTTCACTCTTATTTTATCTGTCTGCAGCACCTGGATTTGCCATCCCAGATGTAGACCTGGGTAACTAGCAAGGTAGTGACATAATTAGTGAAAATAAGGGAATCCAGAACAAGTTAGAAAAGCTGGATTTTTAACATAGTAGAATTGAAGCTGGGCATGGTTGTGCACACCTATAATCCCAGTATTTGGGAGGCTGAAATAGGAGGATCACAGGTTCAAGACCAGCCTCAGCTAGCAACTTAGCAAGACTTTCAGGAACCTAGTGAGACCCGGTTTCAAAACAAAACAACAACAACAAAATAGGGCTGGGCGTATAGCTCACAGGTAGAACACCTCTGGGTTCAATCCCCAGGACCAAAAAAAAAAAAGGTAGGATTGAGTCTTTGATAACCATCCAGAAAGGAATATGCTATAAATCATGCAAAATTCAAGAAAAAAGTCTAGAAAGGAGAAGATCAATATAGACAGATATAAGAATCATCACAGATAAAAGTGATAGAAGATATAACATCAGCCAGCATTTTTATAGCATTTACTGTATACATCAGGTATTATTCTAAGTACTATTCTAAGTATTTCATATCCATTAAATCCTTTAAACTCATTGAATCCATACTGCAAACCTACTATCCTGATTTTACAGATGAGGAAATTGAGCACACAAAGTTAAAGTGACACTGCTTATAACTGTCAGAGCCAGATTCAAAAGCCAAGTGTCTAGTTTTACAGTCCATACTAGGAGAACTTCTTCCTGAGCTTACATTCTATATTTTGTCCTCAGACTAAATAATTTCATTTTTACAGATTGGGAGGCCAACATTTCTTAGATTTGTAACTATCTAGTAACTTAAGAGACCATAAAAAGAGAAGATAACCCACAAAAATACAATGTCTCTTAATCTCAAAAATACTGGAAGCTGGGCATGGTGGTGCACACTTGTAATCCTAGGACTTGGGAAGCTGAGACAAGATCCCAGGTTTGAGGCCAGCCTCAGCTACTTAGGGAGACACTGTTTCCAAATTTTAAAAAAATATAAAATAGGTCTGGGGGTATAGCCTGGAGGCAGAGGCCTCTGGGTTCCATACACACACACACACACACACACACACACACACACACACACACACACACACACACTCTACTGGAATAGATATTTTCATTTCATCAAATATGTGTCAAAACTTCCTATGTGTAGGCACTGTCATAGGTGCTTGAGATACCTAAGTGAACAAGACAACAATCCTTGCCTTCATGGTGCTCAAATTTTAACAGGTATAGACAAACAAGGAACATCATAAGTGAGATGATAACAGATACTGACAAAAAAGTAGAACAGAGTAGGAGTGGGGGACAGAGGAGTGTCATTGTAAAGGAAGGAGGGCAGGTTCCACTTGTAAAGGTGATATGTGAATGATGTGAATGATGTAAAAAGTAGACACTGGCTATCTGGAGGGAGAAGGAAAATCAAAGACCACAGATAGCAATGCAGAGCCTGTTCAAGGAACTGTAAGAGATATGCAGTGCACACGCCAATATTACCAGTACTAGGGAGGTTGAGACAGGATTGTAAGGTCCTGGCCAGCCTCAGCAATTTAGCAAGACTCTGTTTCAAAATAAAAATTCTTAAGTAAAGATCTAGGGGTAACATTTGCAGGTAGAATGCCCCTGGGTTCCACCCCAGCAGAAGGTAGGAAGGAGGGAGGGAGGAAGGGAGGGAGGAAGGAAGGAAGGGTGAGCATGGCTAGAAAGGAAGGAGTAAGATGAGGTCAGAAGTAAAAGGAGGCAAGAGGTTTAAAGTCTTGTTTAATGCCAGGCAATAGATTTGGGGTTTTAATCCAAGCAGAATCAGAAGCCATGGGAGAGATGTGGGCAGAGTGTCACACAATCTGACTCAAGTTTCCAAAGATCCCTCTGGCTCCTGCATGACAATCAAGGGTAGGGGAACCAAGGTTATTTTGAAGTTAGAGTCCAGAGGATTTCCTAATAGACTGCATGTGGAGAAGACTCAAAGATGACGCTAAGGTTTTCTCAAATGTAATTGAAAGGTTGCACATAACCAAATTTCTCTAAATCCATTCTATCTAAAATTTACTAACAGGGTGGGTCATATACAAAGAAATTGATTAATAAATCTTGTCACCAAGCAGGGAATTTTTCGTCACATTGATCATCTCCTAATCTACCTGTTCATGACTTCAGATTTTCAACAGTAAGTCGACTGCGTGAACTACAATCACTGCTTGGTTTCAACACTTCCTTCTCATCAAATAAGAATACTTTGTACAAATAAAAGATGTTCTTAAATATGTATTTCTTGGTATCCATAAAAACACACAAAGGACCTCATTGGAACCGCATTTACATTTCATTTCATTATCACAATAATCCTGAAAAGTATCATCCCCATTTAAAAGATGGAAGTTCAGCTCAGAGGTTAACTATTTTTGCCCAAGGTCAAAACACTTAGCAGCAAAGCCTGCCCAGGCCCACAGACTCCAAAGCCAATCTGTCAGTTATCTAGACTCACCCAGTGGAAAATCCTTGAGAGGCACTAATTGTTCAAATTCTTAAATTCTCTAGCCTTGCCTCCCTTCCTCCCTTGACTAGGTTATTTAAATAGTAATAATTTTGCATGATAGAGGAAAGGCTCAAGTATTTTAGAAAGTGAACAGTCTCCGTGAAATTGCCAATTAGAGATAGAGCAAAAGCTTTGTTTTGCTAGACAAAAAAAAAAAAGTCAACAAATCAAGCAAAATATTCTTTCTGATACAGATTTGAGGCAGGCTTCTCAACTCTCATGCTGTGGTGTTATGGAGTTACCTTGAGAACCTAATAACCCAGTTTCAGGGTTCTTTCAACAACTCGATCATGCAGTCTCTGATAAAAGAACTTCCCACACCACAATCATTAGATTCTTCCCCAAGAGAGAAATGGTGTCTGAGAAATGATGACCAAGAAGTACACGAAAGTGGCCTCCCTTACTATAAAATATAAATTAGCTTCTGTTAAAAGAAATCTTAACTGAGATTATCTGAATAACATGGACTGGTCTATCCTATATGGCAGTGTTTTCTCCCAAAAGGTAAGCAGCAACTTTAGGGAGGCCATCGAAGTAAGAAATTCTGTATACAATTGCAAACTCAACAGTGCTATCCTTCTGCTTAAATTCCCTTCCACTGTCTCCATTGTTCTTGGGATAAAGGTTAAAGAGCCTGCTTGCTGGCCCCTTCCTGCCTCTCCAGTCCCATGAAACATCATGCCCACCCTTTCCAGGCTCCACTCAGGCCTCCTTTCACAAGGGCCTTGCTCCTTCCTGCCTTGAGAATTTAACACCTGCTATTCCCCGTTAAGAATGTTCTTCCATGCCGGGCGTGGTGGCGCACGCTTGTAATCCCAGCATTTGGGAGGCTGAGACTGGAGGATCCGGGTTCGCGGCCAGCCTCAGCTACCTAGTGAGGCACTCCGCAACTTAGTGAGACTCGGTTTCAAAAAGTAAAGAATAAAAAATAGGGCTGGGGGTATAGCTCGGAGGTAGAATGCCCCTGAGTTCAATCCCCAGTACCGCAAAAAAAAAAAAAAAGAATGTTCCAGTCAGGCACGGTGGCACATGCCTTTAATCCCAGTGCTTGGGAAGCTGAGACAGGAAACAGACTCAAGACCAGCCTTACTTAGTAAGACCCTATTTCCAAATAAAAACAAAATAGAACTGGGGGTGTAGCTCACAAGTAGAATGCCCCTGGGTTCAATCTCCAGTACCAAAAAAAAAAGAATGTTCTTCCCTCTGCTCATTCTGCCACTCTTCACAGAGCTATCTCACACTCACCCATCAGATCTCAGCTCAGTAACTGCTTTCCAGCTCTAGGACCTTGTGCCTCCCAAACTCACAGAACCACATGCCTTTCTGCCCACCACAATCTGTACATTTGATTACTGTTTGCTATCTCACTGGACCTTGGTCAGCACTCAACAGTACTTTTAGTGAAGAGATTAACAAATTTAAAGTGTTATAGCATACTCTCCTCCAAACCCAGTGAAGAAGGCCTTGCTCATCCTGCCTCCTCAACCTTACCTACCTCAGATAGCTTACTCACATGAAGAGACTTAAGAATAACAAGAATAAAATGCATTACCAACTTAACATACATTACTGTTGAATACTTAAAATATTTCATGGATTATGGAGAGGAAAATATGAAATGAGCATCAGTGGCACAAAGCAGGCAATGCCTCCCTAATATTGTCTCCCACCATTTATTCAAAGGTTGCACAGAAATAAACTCTTGAAATTCTGTAAGTACTTATTATTACTATTTGCATATAGAAGTAATTCCCACTATCATAACTTTACTTCAACAAATTACCCATTTTTAATCACAATTTAACCCTAATTATCCAAGTGGTACCTCTGCTAGTTTTCATATCATTTCAACTGATAAAAAAAAAAAAAAATGTTTAAAATGTTCTCATCTTAATTTTCTTTGTTTTTGAAGTTTTCCTGGATTTAGAGAGACTAAGTTTAAGATCCAGGCCACATGTTAATAATGTTATAAATAAAGCCGGGCGTGGTGGCACACCACAGTACTTGGGAGGCTGAGATAGGAAGATCCCACAGCCAGCCTCAGCTACTTAGTGAGGCCCTCTGCAACTCAGTGATACTCTGTTTCAAAATAAAGAATATAAAATAGGGCTGGGGGTGTAGTTCAGAGGTAGAATGCCCCTGGATTCAATCCCAAGTAGCACCAAAAAAAAAAAAAAAAAAAGTTATAAATAACAAGTTGACACTTCTGTTTTAAACACTTAAAATTTAGGATTTTCCAACAATCCAAAGCAAATTGAACTCAACAATATTTCATTTCAACAATGATACCACGATCCTATCTGTTGCCCCAATGTTATAGTTCAAATTTCATTTCTAACTCTTCTATAAACACTTCCCTATTTTATCAATTATCCTTCCCCAGGGCCAAATCTTTTCAATCCAAGCGTTACTTATGAAATGCCAACGTTACTGGACTTTTAGCATGGAGTTATACATAGATAGACTGGACTTACCATTTGAGTTATTAGCCAGTATAGTCAATTTTAAATAGTTAAAAAAAAAAAAAAAACTTATGAACACTAGTCTTTGATTGCAAATTACAACCTTTTATCTTGATAATCAATTCCCTATGGCATTACTGTCTTGTGTAACTGTTGCCTAAGTCCACAAACAAGTTTTTCCAGCTGACAAAGAAATTGCACAAGTCAGTTGTGAAATTATAATTTGACTCTAGTCAAGTCTAGAACTTTTTTCAGAAATTATCAAAGGAAAACAAGTGATTGTGAAAAGTATTAAAATGTCAATTATTTTTACAATTATCACATTGTGGAAAGATCTGGCACACCCTTTTATACTTGAGATGTTTTCTCCTAACATTTTTTTTTTTTTTTACAGTATGGGGGCTCAATTCAGGGGCATTCTACCTCTGAGCTACACTCCCAGCCCTATATTTTACTCACAAGGTTGCTGAGGGCCTCACTAAGTGGCTGAGACTGGCCGGGAACCCAGATCCTCTGGTCTCAGCCTCCCAAGTACTAGGATTACAAGCGAGCACCACCAGGCCCGGCTCTTCTCCTAACATTTCTGTTGTGTCTCAGAAAGTTAACTTACTATGCCTTTCCTACAAACTTGTTTAAATGTTTTTGAATGAACAAAGAACGTGAAGTAACACTATTTTTGATTCTTAATCTTAGTCTTGCAAACTACACCAAATTCAGTAAAATGTTTGAGATGTGAACATGCAATTATAAAACATCAAACTGAATAATCACATCAAAGAACTACAAGTATATCATAAGCAACAAGTGTATCATATTAAAAAAAAAAAAGGCAAAACAGAAGAAAAGTTTACAAAGGAGAAAAAAAAAAAGTCAGGGGGGAAAACACCGCAAACAAAAGGTAATTTTAACGACCTCTGTGGGTGTGGTACTGGGGAATGAACCCAGGGATGGTTTACCACTAACCTACATCCTCTGCCCTTTTTTATTCTTTTTACTTAGAAACAGGATCTCGCTTAATTGTGGAGGCTGGCCTTGAACTTGAGATAATACTGTCTCAGCCTTGAAAGTACTGGGATTCCAGAAGTGCCCCACCGTGCCTGGCACACATTCTCTAATCTGACTTTTGTCCTACATTTTTTAAAATTCTCTAACTGGATGAAACAGGTTCCGCACACTTCGTGGGGCTACTTTTTCCCCAAAACGCCCTTCTGCAAAAAGTATTTCCGAATATTTGCAACATGAAGAGGTATCGTTTTGTGGAAGGAGTAGTTCTTGCAACTCACTGGGACTCCGGAATAGTTTTTTAAAGGGTGCTTTGTTAAAAAAAAAAAAAAAAACACTAAACCGATCAAGTAACTGGGGAGACACGGTTCCACAGATAAGGACTGCTGAAATTCAGCGTCCTGCATCCCTAACAAGTCAACAGAATGCTTTTCATTCTTCGCACAGAGTCGGTTTTCAAGAACTTTTATTTTAAAAGAACTCAGAAGGGGCGGACTAAGGTGGATATCCAGGCAGCAAGTTCAGTGACTCTGGCCACGAATCCGTAAAGGTGTAAAGGATGCAAGCCCCGAAGAGTCAAACCAGATTTCTCCCAACTACCAAGCTGCGCTTCTGATTCCGAGTTCGGCCAGCCATGTACTTAGTATTTCTAAACCTAAGTCTAAGCAAGCCTACAATGGCTAGGGCGGGTGCACCAGACACAGGAAGCTCAGGAAGAGGGGAGCTGGAGAGAGTGATCGCCAGGCGCTGGGCCCGGAACTGGTCAGTGCTGGCCAGGCCGCGCCCGGCTGCGATCCGCGGCTGGAGCGAGGTTGCCCCGTGGCATCCGACTCACCTGCCCATTCACCGAGCCCCGGGCCGACCCCTGCCTCGTTACCCACACCCCAGACCCGAAAGGCCTCGAAGAGCGAGTACGCGATGCGCAGGGTCAGGTAGGCCACGGTGCCCGCGCCCACCCAGTACAGGAATCTGGCAGCAGGGACAGCGCTCTCCATGGCTTTCGAGCAGGCCTCACTACCTCCGTGAATGAAAAAAAAAGAATGAATGAAGCCAGCAGGAGGAGCCCGGCGTGACGGCTAGGACGACACTGGCAGAAGCGTTTTCTAGAGTATTTTGAGCCTAAACCCCGCCCACAACGCCATATCCGTGCCTCCGTTGGTTATTTACCTTTCCTTCTGCACACAGTTCGTCATTCATTGGCTAATACCAGTTTCACTGCCCCGCCCACTCCCCCCGCCCGTACGCATCGTGCGGCCGTTCCGTTCTAAGACTGTGGATCGCTCGCCTGCCAATCAAGTTTCAGTCCCGCCCAACTGCGTCACCAAGGCCTACAGAATTCCGCTCCCGGGAGGCACGCCTCACCCCATCAAAGGGCTCGGGTCTCTTATTGGCTGTGGCCGTCCTCGCGACTGCGGATGACTGCGCTCTGATTGGCCAGCCAGATCCACCCAGGTTTAGCTCTGGTTTGAAACCTGAACGCGTCTGAGAAACGCTAGCGAATGGAAAGTGTGTAGTAAGAAATGGGCGTGGACCAGGGATTTATTTC
>PVLC010009994.1:0-49305 GCA_004027655.1 Graphiurus murinus
TGGAGGAACTACTTTCTGAAATCTGTGTTGGAAACCACATGCTGGAAGATGCCCAAGTCTCACATCTGTTACTCATGTATGCTGCTGCACCAGAAGCTGGGTCGGAAGAAAGGGATTAGGAAAACCCAGTCGTTAAACATTTTCTCCTCTTCCATCTCCTCATCAAGCAGATTTTTGACAACCAAATGTTAGTAAATGTATTAGCTGTAACCTCTACTGATACTATATCTGACAAACATTTTGTCTTAATCTATAAATACCACTGCTTTTCTACTTTTCTAATTTTGTTCTTTTAAATAAATTTCTATTTTGTAACAGTTTTTTTATATGTATTTACAGAAACATTGTGAAGTTAGCACAGAGAGTTTACATATACCTCAGTCCCAGTTTCCATTTAGGTTAATATTTTACAGTATGCTATATTTATTACACTTATAGATTATTTTACCTAGAGTCCATACTTTATTCAAATGCCATCAGTTTTTATTTAAAGCTGCTTTCAATTTCAGGATTCTAACCAGGATATCACATTGTATTGAGTAGTAGCTATGCTTCCTAAGTCTCTTAAATGTGAATTTAATACATTTTCCTTGTTTGGAGATGGCTTTGACAGTTTTGCATGTTCAGGTCAAGCAATATGCAGAATGTCCCTCAAAATTGGGATTTGTCTGACTTATTTTTTTTACTGAAATTATTCATTTTTGTGAGGAATACTTCAAGGTACTATTTTCCACATATCTGCACACTGTATCAAAAGTACATACTATTATACTATTAATAGGACTTGTGACTGTTGGCATTTACCTGAGTCACCTGTCTGGCATACTGTTTGTCAATTTTTCCACATAAAGATTCTCTTTCTGCCCTTTCCACACCCTGCTCTTTGAAAGTAAGTTGCTGTACATAACCCGCACCTAAAACGTAAAGAGCTATTCTCTACCTCCTTACAGGAGGAATATCTACAACAGTAGGCATTATTCCTATTTAGAAATCTTGAATTTGGAGTTCTGCATGAGGAATAGGTGAGGATTCTTCCCATTTAATCATTCAGTCATTTATGTCAGCATGGGCTCCTACATATTTATTATTTACTTTCATATACAATCCAATATAGCTATTAATTTTGTTGCTCAAATAGCTCCAAATTTGGCCATTGGGAACTTTCTCAACTGTGGTTCTTTGTAATGTTCATTATTGTTAATTTTTTCTTCTTCTTGTTTCTTTTATATTTTTTCTGTTTCTTTTTTTTATCACTCACCTACTGTCTGGCAGTACTAAATATTCCAAGCTCATGCTGTGTGCTTCCTACTCCAGTCCTAGAGTCAGCCATTTTTCTAAATATCTCTGCTACCTGCCATTGGAAAGTGTTATCAAAAAACAAGGACTGGATGCTGCTAGGAAATCATTGTTTTTAGATTCTTTCATCAGAAAGAGCAAAAAATAGCTACAAATATCTGTAAATATTTTGATATGTAACCATCAGCATTTATAATAAACTAAATATGAATTTGTAAGCTGACTCCAATTCTAATCTATTACCACTGGATCATTCTAGCCTCCTCCCCTAGTTTATCCATGACTGATATTTGAAAAGCTAACACCTACCATCTGCCATCCATTTATTTATTTGTACAACCCCAGCATATAGGAACAGTGATATCAGGATTGCTACTCCATGCAACCATAGGAAACAATTTTATCAACTGGTATAGAGCACTTACATAAAGATTCCCTTTCCTTTGTCTTAGAAATAGCACTCAATTTTATAATTACTGAGATCAGAAACATTTTCATATGCCTTTCTTCACTAAGGTCATTTTATATATTTGAAATATGTTTCGTGAGACTTCTTTTCAAATTAAAAATTAAAATGGCTGAGGAGCTAGGCATAGTAGCACACATCTGTAATCCCAGTATTTTGGAGGCTGAGACAGGAAGTTTGTGGCTATCCTTAGCAACTTAATGAGGCCCTCTGCAACTTAGTGAGATCTTGTTTTGAAATAAAAAATAGAGTCGGAAGTGTAGCTCTGATGTAGAATACCTCTGGGTTCAATCCCCAGTACCACACACAGACACACAAAGAGGATGGAGCTTGGAAGTAGAATGCCCCTGAGTTCAATCTCCAGTACCAAAAAGAAAAAGAAAAGGAAAACTAAAAAAGGAAAGAAAAATTATGTGATTAGGAAACAGAAAATTAAAATAAAAATGAAATACCTGAGATACAATTGTATACTTATTAAAATGGTCTAAATCCAAAACAATGTCAACACCAAATGTTAGCAAGAATGTGGAGTAATAGGAGTTCTTACTCGTTGTTGATGAGAATACAAAGTGGCACAGTCACTTTGGAGAACCGTTTGGCAGTTTTGGGCAGAACTAAACATTTCTTAAAATACAATCCAACAGTCATGTCCCTTCGTCTTTACTCAAATGAGCTGCAAATTTATTTTCATACAACTGTTTTGAAAATTTTTATCTACCTAATAACTTGTGCATAAACATTTGTAAGCATGTTTATTCATCAATTGCAAAAGCTGGAAGCAACCAAGATATCCTTCAGTATGTGAGTGGTTAAACACAGTGCGGTACAGCCATTCAATAGAATATTAGTCAGTAATAAGCCAGGTGTGTTGGCGCACGCTTGTAATCCCAGTACTTGGGAAGCTGAGACAGGGTCTCATTAAGTTGCTGAGAGTCTTGCTAAGTTGCTGTGGCTGGCCTCTGACCTGCATTCCTCATATCGCAATCAGCAATCTTACTGCTGTGATCCAAAATACTTGATGACTGCAACCTAAGGGAAAGGAGATTTATTTGCTAACAGTTCTGGAGATTTCAGAAGGTTCAGTTTACATGAGGCCAAATGAAGTCTGAGGAACTCAGGACATGACAGCAGATAGGAATCCGAGAGAGAAGAGCACAAGGGCTCTGCTCTCACAAAGCTGGAAGCAGAAAGAGATAAAAAGAGAAGGAGAGACATATATGGTACGGAAGGCCACGCCCCCTGGAACTCCTCTTTAGCAATCAAATCGCACCTCCAACCTGGCAGCCTTGTCTATGATATGAGGTCTGGATGACATTCTAAACTCAAACTATAACACTCAGCCTCAAAAGTACCGGTGTTACAGGTGTGTGCCACCACACCTGGCTCCCTAATCACATTTGATGTAGAAGCTCTTTTCATGTGGCTGTCTTATATTTGTATATCTTCAATGCAGTGTCCATTGAGGTCTTGGATCCATTTTTTGAGTTGAAATTTTTATTATGGTTGAATACCATATTTGTTATAACTGGAATAAATCCCACTTGCCTGTGGTGTATAAAGGTTGGACTTATTATTGCTAATATTTTGCTAAGATTTTTTGCATTCTGTGTTCATGAAAGATATCAGTCTGTGATATTTCCTTTCTTGTAATGTACTTGTCTGGCTTTAGAAGTAGGGTTCTACTAGCTTTCTAAAAAAAAAAAAAATTGGAAGTGTTGTCTCTTCTTCTACTTTCTGGAAGGCATTATGGAGAATTTGAATCATTTCTTTCATAATTATTTGCAAAATTCACTAGTAAAAACATCCAGATCTTGTGCTTCCATTTTTAGAAGGTTGTTAATTATTGATGAATTGACTTAACAGATATAGTTCTATTCACATTCTTTTTCTCCTTCTGTCATTTATGGCCATGTGTGTCTTTCAAGGAATTGGTCTATTTCATCTAACTTATCAGATAGTGGGCATGTGGTTGTTTACAGTATTTACTTATCATTTTGAGGCCCATGGATTCGTTAGTAATAACTCTTCTTTATCTTAGTTCATTTCGTGTGTGTGTGGTGCTGGGGATTGAACCCAGGGACATTCTACTTCTTAGCTATGACCCCAACCCTATTTTATTTTTTATTTGGAAACAGTGTCTCAGTAAATTGCTGAGAGCCTTGCTAAGTTGCTGAAGCTGGTTTCAAACCTGTGATCTTCTCTCAGCCTTACAAGTACTGGGATTGTAAGTGTGCACCATCATGCCCACCTTCTTTCATTTTTTATATTAATGTTTCTTCTTTCTTTCTTCCTTCCTTCCTTCCTTCTTTCCTTCCTTCCTCTCTTTCTTCCCATTAGCCCTGTTAGTAGTTGCAGTGGTTAGTTTTGTGTGTTAGTTTTGTGCTTGTCTGAGACACTGTGCCCAGATATTTATTCTATATTTTTCTGTAATGTTGTTTTTGGATGAGATTTCCATTTAAATTGATGGACTTTGAATAAAGCAGATTGTTCTCCATAATATGGGTGGGTCTTATCCAGTAGTAGAAGGTCTAACTAGAATAAAAGCCTGACCTTCCCTGAAAGGAGGGAATTCTCCAACAGATTGCACTTGGGCTTCATCTGCCACAAGGCTCTTCCTGGTTCTCCTGCAGACAGTTTTTGGACTTGAACCACCACTCCTTTCTGAGTTTGTATCTTCCTAGCCTTCCAAATAGATTTTAGACAGCCTCCAAAGTTATGTGAGCCCCATTCCTCTATTAAAATCTCTCTTTATATATATGCACACTCTCTTTGGTCTGTTTCTCTGGAAAACTCTGACCATTACAAAGATTTATAAATGTTATTAATTTTTCAAGGAACCAGTTTTGTTTCCAGTTTCCCTCTATAGTTCCTGTTTTTAATTTTATTGATTTCTGTCTTAATCCTTCCTTTCTTACTATTGCTTTAGAATTAAATTGATTTTCTTTGTCTGGTACACTAAAAATGGAAATGTAGGCAGATAATTTTGCTTGAGTCATTCTTCTTATTCATAGATATAAATTCTACATATGCATTGCTTTTGGCCATTCCATCAATTTTTATAAGTTGTATCATTTTCTTTACTCAAAAATATTTTTAAGAGCCGGGTGTGGTGGCGCACGCTTGTAATCCCAGCATTCGGGAGGCTGAGACCAGAGGATCTGGGTTCGAGGCCAGCCTCAGCTACCTAGTGAGGCACTCTGCAACTTAGTGAGACTCGGTTTCAAAATAAAGAATAAAAAAAAAAAAAAAATAGGGCTGGGGGTGTAGCTCAGAGGTAGAATGCCCCTGAGTTCAATCCCCAGTACCGCAAAAAAAAAAAAAAAATATTTTTAAATTCTATTGAGTTTCTTCTGTCACTCATATATCATTTACAAATGTGTTGTTTAATTTCTGAATATTTGGGCAATTTCCAGCTCTATTTTATTGTTAATTTCTAATTTATTTCCATTGTGGTCTGAGTGCATTGTCTGGAAAAGAGGAACATCAATGTTTCCAATTATAATAATAACTATTTATTAATATTGATATAGTTGGATTAATGTGTACCATACTGCTTTTCTACTTGTTACACTTTTTTCATTCTTTATGCCCTCACCTCCAACTGCTTTATTTTTTATTTTTATACTTTTACTGGTGCATTATTAGATTTTTTGTTTTTTGTTTTTTTTGTGGTAGTGGGAATTGAACCCAGGGACATTCTTTCTCTGACCTACAACCCCAGCTCTATTTTATTCCTTTATTTTGAAACAGGGTCTTACTAAGTTGCAAAGGGCCTCACTAAGTAGCTGAGTCTAGCCATGAACCTGCAATTCTCCTGTCTCAGCCTCCCAAGTATTGAAATTATAAGCATGTGTCACCATGCCTGGCCTTATTTATTTTTTAAAATTATGAATACATTATAATTGCACCTAATAATGGAGTTCGTTGTGACATATTCATACATGCACATAACATAAATGGCTCCGTTTCATTACCTAGATCCTCCCTGTTCCCATCCCCATTTTTATACCCTTTTTTGGGCATTTTATACAATTTTTTCTCCTCTTTATGTTTATAAATTGTACTTATTTAAAGACATTTCATGATTGTCCTAGAATTTCCAATATACATTTTTATAAGCAATCTAAACCCACTTTCAAATGGCCCTCACTGCTTCCAATGCCACTCTGTTTCATGTGTCTTACAAAAGGTTATTTCTGATTCTTCCCTCTCTTCCCTACTTTAAAATTTTTTATCAGAGATTTCCTCTATTCCTCTACCCTCTGTGTTCTATTTTTCTCTGTGTTGTATAAATTCAAAATACATAGACCTCAAATTCTGAGATGATTAATAATTATACAAATGGATATTCTAAATTCATAGAAAAAAATAAGAATAGGTCAAGATGCTGGATGTTGTTTAATCAAGAAACCATTAGTGCTTGGACTAAAGGCTGTGTATGTTGTCTCTCAGGGCCTTCATATATCTTCAGGATATTTGTTACTGAATGGACTTTTTACCTGTACTTAGGGCACCACGTGGCTTTCCAATATGGCTTTGTGGCTCGCTGTAAAAGCTCCCTGAGCCTCTGTAGCAAATCATACACTTTGAAGGACCCAAGAGCACCATAAGCATTTGAGTGTGTGAGAATCTGAGATTTATCAAGGATGCTAATTGGGCATAGACAGAGATCTGGTCTAAAACCACACTGAAAACCACTACTTCCTAGACACCTGGCTCATCTCCACTCATTTTCCTTTTTAGAAATAAAACTGTTGTAACAACCAGGAAGTGTCATTCACTTCCTTTTGCATGCTGACTACTTGATCTCCTCTCTCTCTCTCTCTTTTTCTATTCTCTTTTTTCTCATCACTCTCCACTTCTTCCCACACAGAATTTAGAAATGTAAACGCAAGAGGAATTATGCTGTAAGCTTGTTCTTCATAAAAGAACAGCTTTTAATTAAGTTAGAAAAAATATCGCCACAGGCAACACTTAAACTGACAGGGAATGTGTTCTGTTAATCTTTGCAGAGAAGCACTGTACATTGCACTTAATTTAATTAGGTTGAGAAAAGGCCTGTTCAGTCCTAGGGGGTTTACCAATGTCCTTTCAAATTGAGGACACAGCATTTATATAAAGTCATTTTCATATCAGGCCATACATTCCTAAACAGTAATTTAAAAATATTACATGCTATTATTAAATGATACCTTGTTGCCACTTCTTACTGGATGAGACAACTTTCATTTCACAGAGAAGCTTTACCCACCAACAGGCCTTTCTCTCTTCTCCAGTAATTTATTGACTTTGAAAGTTTTAAATAATTAGGACTAAGTTCCCTGGAAAACAACTGCACAAGGGAAATACATGTCAAGCCTATATTACAATGGATAATGTATTTGTATTATGTTTCACTTCTGGGCCATGGTAGTGAGTGATAACAAATAACTTTTATATTAAAAATTATATTACAGTTGAGAAGTAGGTTATTTTCTGAGGTCACTCTTAGCACTGCAGACATAGAAAAGGAAACTTTAGGATATTTTAGTAATCTTTTTTTGTTGTTTAATTTCAAATCTAACACTTCAAAATCTTTATTGACTACACCAATCCCTTTTGACAACCCCAAGAAGTTAGACAGGTTGTCAGTCTGTCATACTCATAAATTAAAATAGGAAATCATCTAAGGATCATATTGGAGAGCATTAAAAGCATTTATTTCATGTAGCTGTTTTTGTATTTTTTTTTGTGTGTGTAGGTGTTGTTGTTGTTGTTTTTGTTGTTGCTGTGTTCCCAGGGAATGTTATAAGTCAAAAGGAAAATGCCAAGTAAAATTCCATTGCATGTATGTACCACAGTTTATAATCCATTCATCTATTGAAGGACACTTAGGCTGGTTCTACAATTTGGGTATTGCGAATTACGCTGCTGTAAACATGGATATGCATGTATCACTTTAATATTCTGTCTTCAGTTCCTTTGGACAGATACCCAGGAGCATTACAGTTGGGTCATATGAACAACAAAAATTATGACATTTGCAGAAATAAGGATAGAACTAGAGAATATCATGCTAAGTGAAATTAGCCAGTCTTAGAACAGATAGTTGTATATTTTCTCTCATATGTGGAAGCTAGAGAGAAATTAAAAGAGACCTCGGAAAAGGAGGAGAGACTCCAGTGAAATAATAGAGGGGCTTTATGGAAGGGAGGTGGGAGGATGGAGATGTAATAAAGGTAATAGTTTAGTTTAAATATTGATATGTATATATAAAAATTATCAATACCAATCTCACTGTATGGGTAAGGGGAGGGAGTGGGGTGGCATCCACAGGGAAACACACGGAGGGTTGTGTGCATGTATATTACTATCATTCTCTAGCTCATTACAATGTATAATTACAATGCACCAATAAAAAATAAAGATGCATTTTAATCCCTTTGATTTCATTCATTATTTGTGAAAGTAGCTAAGTGTTTTAGTGGGGGTAGACAAGACCTAGGAGATAGTGATACCTCATGGAACTAATCAAATTCAGTCTCTGACAGTGTAAAGCTTGTAACCTAACAGCCCTAGTTCTTTCTCTCTCTAGTTTCAGGCTAAAAAGGTGATTGGAACAGCTTTCATAAAATAAAGGACTACTGAATAAGAGATTAATAGCAGATAAGTTTATCTCTTTTTTGATTACCTATCAGTACAACAAAACATTCTTTCCAATTACAAGGATAATATGCTGATGAAATTGATCCACACCAGTGGTGCAAATTCTCTTTCAGCAATAGCTAATAAGCATCTAATTTTTAGTTCTGATCTAAAAATCCAGGCAGAGCTCAAGTTTAAAATTACTGTTTGGGGATTTATTAAAGAATCCATTTTCAGAAAGAATGTTTCTTGGCATTCACGTGCACAGAGATTTACATAATTAGTCCAAATTCATCCTACCATTTATGTAAGGAGAATTCGTTAAGTGTTCAGCACAGGTTTTGGACCAAAGGAAGGCCCTCAAAATGCTAGGGATCCTAATTACTTGAGAGACACTACATCAGGGTTGGGACCAGAGCTTTGTCGCTGTGTGGACTTGGATTTGAATCCTTGTTCTAACATTTATTAGTTGAATTATCTTAGGTTTCTAACTTAACATCTTGAGACTCAGATTATTTGTGTTTAAAATAATAACAATCAAGCCAGTTTCTGCGGTAAGAGTTCAATCTTAAACTTAAAATATTTATTACTATGCTTACAAATGTTAGCTGTTACTATATTTGGTAGTAGCAAACAAGTCTTCAAATTGTGTTTGCATTTCTTGGTGATTAAGATAAAATACTTTAGCCAAGCTTGGTGCCACTTGTCTATAATTCCAGTACTTGGGAGGTTTGAGATAGGAAGATCACAGGTTTGAGGCCAATCTCAGCAACCTAGTGAGACTCTCAGCAACTTGAGACCCTGTTTCCAAATAAAAAATAAAATAGGGCTGAGGGTGTGGCTCTGAGGTAGAATGTCCCAATTCAATCCCAGTAAAAATAAACTAAAACACTTTTTCCTGTTAACACAAACCTGGCTCAAAGGACTTTAAAAAGAGAGAAAATAAATCACCTCAATTAAAATAAATCTAGAAGTATACTAGCTCCCAAACTTGTTATTACAGAATTAACAACATCTTCACTGCTGCAGATTTGCTCCATATTTTTGCTATTGTTTTTCTACCAAGCACAGAACTGACTTTTTGTCTCTAGACTTTCATCCTTGTGATCAGGAGATGGCTGCCACAGTTTTTTCTCTCCTACTGTCATAGAACATTGTCCAGTGTTCAAAGGTAGGAAAGACTGTCAAGGAGTGTAAAGGGTCAGAGATCTGACACCACTTAAAGTCTAGCAAATTAGCCTGCCACAGTTTCATAGATGCTGACAGAACCTACGAAACTGGCCAGAGATGGACAGTTTATTACCCACAACAAAACAATGGCCACAGTATCATCATTTTTAAACTGTTTCCCCAAGTCACAATTCCCAGAGAAGTACAAGAGGACATAGTGATTCAGGGATGCTTGGTGGATTCTTTTACAGGAGAGAAACCCTGATACTATCCTGTTGCAATCTTTTATTACTGGATTTAAGCAAACCCACTTGACTTTTATGCTGGAAGGAAATATTTGCTATTCTGAACAGTAAATAAACCTGCCCCTTGCTCCAAAACTGTGTCTATCTTTGAAGGCTTTATACTACACCAACTCCATAAAATACAGTATGATATAAAAGGGCAGTGAGTATAGAAAGACCAGAACGCCCACGCAGAAGGGATATAACATCCACATTCACCTTATTAAATATAGAAAACAACCTTTCTCAAAAGTTTCCTAAAGTCTGTGTTCGCTCCATTCAGTATATTGGAATCTCTTTTGTTTACATTTACAGTTCCGACACTAGGGAGGGAAGTGAGAAGATTATGATTGGCTTTTACCAACCAATATTTAACTCCTAGCACTCAGGAGAGGCCCAGCATCATCTCTAGCACATGGCTCCCCCACATTTGGGGGGGAAAGCCAATATTTTCTTCAAATGGGAAAAGAAAGTAATATTAGACAGTTAACCAACCAAGTCTGCCATGCCTGTTGTGTGAATGAGTGTCTACAGTCACAGTAGTGAGGACAAATTGACCTGGAGAACATAATATTAAGTGAGATTAGCCAGTCACAGAAAGTAAAGGGACATATGCTTTCTTTAATATGTGCAAGCTAGGGAGTAACTGGTATAACAGAGGGACTCAAGATAATGGAAGAGAAACCTCAGTGGAGCCAGGGAAGTGGTCTAATGGAAGGGGAGGGGGAAGACTGAGGTTCATTATTGAAAATATTAACATCAACTGTGTGTACATATGTGAAAGTCCCAACATCAATCTCAGTACTCTTTATGGGAGGAGGGGGCATGGGGAGGTGGGGTGGGCACCAAGTGCTATGTGCATGTATGTCAATGTCAACATAATAAGCATTATGAGGTGAGACCACAATGCAACAATAAAAGCACATTTTAAAAAATTTTCTGCTGTGAGAATTATGGGCCAATGATTCTTTACTACCGTTTCATCTTATAATTCACATAATATTTTATTCTACAAATAGTCAATGAGTGTTCATTATGTCTTATGAGTACAAACATGCATAAGACATAGTTTCTGGCCTCCAGGTCATTCACACAGAAAACTGCAAGTAAAGTATACACCAGATACAAGAAAACAGGGGGATTTAACTGCTTGATGTTCAAAGAACATTCCCAATGTGTGTTTCTACCTGATGAGTGTAAATCAGTAGAAGGACAAAGAGGGATCTTCTTGTATGGAACAACAATCACAGAGTCATGGAAACTCCAGAAAACATGGTGGAAATCTCATTACTTACATACTGCCATGGTGGTGCCCTGATAAAACTTAGAAAAAGAGGAAACACATTTCCCTTCAGAAATCAAACTGTAAAATTAAAACTTAAAGGGCCATCTGTATGCAAAGTATACAAGGAAAACTGACATCCAAGAAAAACTGCCTATTTTACTTGAAATTATTAGTATGCATAAATAAATGACGTTTTAATCTGCCCTGGAAATGCAGGATAAAGAAGTAGAGAAGTAAAAATGGCAGAAATAATAATTTTTACTAGACAGCCTGTTTACAAGTGGACTTTAAGAATTTTAATCTTTTTAAAAATTGGCTAACTTAATGTAATGCCACCAAGCACTCGATTTTCTTTACCCCCCTTGTATGATTTCATTTCTTTCAGTCTACTTACTTTTATATGGTTTCTCACATAGATTTTCCTAAAATGATGGAATATACTTATCTTGTGAAGGCAAGTTTTCTATTCCATTAATGAATACACACCATATTACATTAAGATACTTAGTTCTATAAAAAGAGAATGTTTTATCTTATCAAGTGTAGTTTTCAGGTCCTTATGACAAAAAATGTTATTCAAATGACAATATTGCATGTCTGTTTTTTATTTAGATGATTTAATTATAGTAGAATAAAGGTATATAAATACACTTTACTTAGTAGTAAGGGATTTTAATTTTTCTTATATCGTTTATACATAGTCATAGTGAAACACATATTTATACAGTTTTGCATAGATTACTGTATATTTTCTAACATCTAAAATATTAACATGTTGCTCTGGTTAGATACAGAATATCTCCTGAAGAGGGTTGATATAATTAAGCTGTGAGGACTGTAATCGCATCAGTAGATAGTAGATCAGTCGTGGAGTAACTAGGTGATAACCGAGGATGGTGGGGGGTGACTGGAGAAGGTGGATCCCTTGGGGTATGGTCTCAGGGATTGTGTTTTTGTCTTTGAATCCCCTTATTTGCTTACATTCTCTTATTTCCCATCTCCCCCATAGAAGAGCAGAGCCCCTGCTGTCTCCTCCTCTTTGCTTCCTGCCACCATACCCTGAGATACTCAGACCCAGCCTGACAGAGTAAAACTCTGGAATCTATTAAAACTGTGAGCAAATAAATCTTCCTTCCTCCAAGTTGTTTTCTATTACAGCAGTGAGAATATTAACCAAGACACACATAATACAGAATACATTTCATATAAATAAAATCATATGTGAAACGGGGCAGTTCATATAAAGAAAGAATGTTCAACAGTATTATCAGAGAATGAAAGCTAACTTAGAAAAGAAGAAAAATAAAACAAAGTAATATCGAGCGCTTATTTAAAATGAAATATCTGCGCTGATCAGCTACAAGCAAATGCAACTATGACCTTTGCGCGTGCGTGCGTACGCGCGCGCACACAAACACACACACACACACACACACACACACACACCATGGTTTCACCTAAGTTTGTGCTTTTCACACTGAATTCCTAACAGTTATTCAAGGGCGACGGTAACTAGGAGGTTTTTCAAAGAAACAATCATAATGGACCATAAAATCTGAACCAGCCAAAATGAAGTGGGATGACAGAAGGAAGATAACACAACTCAAAAGTGTATTGGAAGCCGGGCATGGTGGCACATGCTTGTAATCCCAGTGCTTGGGAGGCTGAGACAGGAGAATTGCAGGTTCAAGGACAACCTCAACAAGTAGCGAGACTCTTGTCAACCTAGCAAGACTCTGTTTCCAAATGAGAAGGAAAATTGGGCTAAGGGTATAGCTCTAAGGTAGAAAAAAAAGTGTATTGGAGGCTGTGGGCAGGTTGACAGTGAATTGGAGAACTCAGAATCAACTATAGTAATGGAAAGAATTTGAACAAGTTAGTTGTAAGGATAAGATGTTGTAGATAGAAGTGGCCATTTGCATTTAAGATGTCAAAAATTATATAATTTAAATAAGTGACAAAGTCCAGGGTGAGAACATGGGGAGGAAAGATACTGAAAGTAGTGATAAAATGTGATGAGTAAAAAAAAAAAAAAATGTGATGAGAGTGGTAATGGAAACATGTAATGCCTGGATGCGCATTTTTTGTGTAATATATTGACAAAAATCAGGTTTTTATGTCTACAGGAATAAGGGACAGAATTTTACCATAGTAAATTCAGCAAAGTAATACTATCTTTTTTTTGGGGGGGGGGCAGTACTGGGGATTGAACTCAGGGGCATTCTACCTTCGAGCTACACCCCTAGCCCTATTTTTTATTCTTTATTTTGAAACCAAGTCTCCCTAAGTTGCTGAGTGCCTCACTAGGTAGCTGAGGCTGGCCTCAACCTTGATCCTCCAGTCTCAGCCTCCCAAATGCTGGGATTACAAGCATGCACCACCACGCCCGACTTGTGAAATCTCTTAAGAGAAAACCCAAGAACTTTTTATCTTGGTTGCTACTCTTAGGCCATTCCCAATGAGTATATGGGCAATTTTAAATTGTTTAAGGGACCTTGAAAATTTCTCTGCCTTAGTCTGGAACACTATAAAAATAAACACTGAGACAAAAATTGGGGCAATACTGATAAGCTAAAGGGAAATGTGAGAGGAAAGGAAGAGACAGAATACATGTTGGTGAGCAATTTGCTGTTGTAGGCCCCCAGTGTTACATTTGACAGGAACCATGTAATAAACAGATATAATAAGCATCAGCATTCTTGCTGAATGACAGAAAATAGGGTCATTTACCCACAATTCCCATCTCCAATTATTAAAGATTATTCCTGAGACAGTCAACTCTTATTACCCCACTCCATATATTCACACATTTCTGGGTTACCTAAATATAGATAAACAAGCCACTGATATGTTTGGTAAAACACATAGGGAAGAAGTGGCAGTGAAGCACTTGGTAGGAAGCTGTCAGGTGGCTGAATACCAAGGCCTCAGGTGAACTTAGGTGGGGCAAGGGGACATGGGATAACATGTGCTGCACAATATCCCCTCCACTCGTCAGTTTGATCATGCCACACAGAATCTTCTGTTGCATTTGCTCAGCATGTTGGCCAAATTATTATGATGAAAAAATTACTGCAAAAGATTAGCAAAATAGATTACATTTCTGACTGCTATAGTTCATTCTTTGAGCAAAACAGGGCACAATCTAAATTGTCCTCACCCTTACATATTATATAAACTGATCTAGGTAAAATTTCCCAGTGGGGTGAACAAAACTCATTTGTTAGGGGTCAAAGTTCCTGAATACACATGCTCATCAAACGATGCTTGGTGAAAAGATCTACTGAGTCTTCTTAGCAAATATGGAGAAAGTAAGAAGCCCCTAGAGGACTGCTGAGTTATAGCTGGATCAACCTTCATAAGAAGGACTCCCTGCTGGCATCATAGTCACTCAGCTCACATCCCTACAATGCAAGTAAGAAATGAAGTCACAGAAGCCGGGCGTGGTGGTGCACGCTTGTAATCCCAGCATTTGGGAGGCTGAGACCGGAGGATCCGGGTTCGCGGCCAGCCTCAGCTACCTAGTGAGGCACTCCGCAACTTAGTGAGACTCGGTTTCAAAATAAAGAATAAAAAAAATAGGGCTGGGGGTATAGCTCGGAGGTAGAATGCCCCTGAGTTCAATCCCCAGTACCGCAAAAAAAAAAGAAATGAAGTCACAGAATAACAGACAAACTGAGATTAACTATGCATATGCATACATGCACACACACTGTGAAGCCAACCTCTGAGGTTTAATCACATATTTTTTCCAGGCACCTTCCAGGCTTCCAGAAACAATCAAGTCATTCCCCACTGCCGATGATTCCAAGTTTATCCTTACCACTGACCCCTTCTTCTTTCAAACAAAGGAGATGACCGAGTGTACTGCTGGAATGTCTATTCCTGAGGGGATATTTGCCCACCCATGACATCTATATTCATACCTCAGTGGCTTATAAGGAAGCAAGTGCCCATCTATAGAAAGTTCCAACATATCGAGAAACTCAACTCAAATTAGGCCCAATTTTGTCTTCCTCCATCAACTCATCATACAGAACTTCTCAGAATCCACAGGTATGAGTTGAGGGAGAATTGTCAGGACAATGCAAATAGGTGTTCTGGGGAGTTTGGGATACTTGTTTTATATAGATATTGTATGTCTCTGGACCAGATAAGATTTTATTACAAATATACCAGTATACCATGTGATAGATTATTTCTGTGTCTATATCTATAAATTGATGACTATATACTGCTTTCATGGCCATGATATATGGCCCTGCTTGCAATGCAAATTGATGGCACATAGTCTACTCTTCCCAAAAGCATATCATGAACTGCTTTTTAAACTGTAAGTGATTATATGCTTCGTATTCTATGGTTTTTCATTAGGATCATAGAGCCTAGTGCTATAGTACTCCTGTTTGGACTTGACAGAGACGCCACACAGAGTATCTTCCATAGACACCTGGAGCACTTTTGGATCTGCTGGGTCATACAGCCACGTAGAAGGACAGCTTGCTTGCATTAAACTTGCAAAAATGCTACAAAACACTCTCTTGAAATATGTGTTAGTCAGATTTGCATTACTGTGACAGAATGTCTGAGAAAATCAACTTAGAGGAGGAAATATTGATTTGGACTCATGGTTTTAGAGGTTTTAGTCCATGGTTGGATGGCTGCATTGCTGCAGGTCTGGGTAGAGAAAAGCTGCTCAACTCATGGTGGCTTAGAAGGAGACAGGCAGAAAGCAAGAGGCCAGGGAAAGGATGGAGTCCCCAAGGACCTACTCCTTTCAATTGGATCCTACTGCCTATGGTTTCCATCACCTCCCAACAGTCCTTTTCACTATGAATCCATTGATAACATTAGAACTCTCATGATCCAATTACTTCCCCAAAGTCCCATCTCTGAACATGGCTATACTGGTTACCAAGCATTCAACCTATGATCATTTGAGGACAGTCCAGATAAAAACTATTATAAAATATAACTCTAAATTCTCTGTCTTCTCTCATTAAATAGTTCAGAGCACCACTAGTAAATGTAGGCCATTCGGACAAATAATTAGATTAATTAAAGAGCAACTGTCTCTGAGAATGGCACTAATCTCTGTAAGTCTAATGTGAATGCATCTGATTTATTATTTTGTTTTATAGAGGTAGTTTTAAGACCTTCTACATGATTCTACACTTTGAGGGTGTTAAGACTCCTGCCAGTATCCATCCTGATCATGTATTCAGGGACCAGAGAGATGGACTTGGGTCATGCTCTATTTATTACTTGGTCTTTATTTGCATTCACTCTAATAACAGGACCATCAATGTGTTTTGCAACCCCAAGAATCAATATTGGTGTCTAATACTATCTAGATCAACCCTAAGTCACTGGGTGTTAATTCAGTAAATAGATGAAGGCAAAAATGACTACATTTGGAAATATTCACTGTCAATTCTTGTAGTAGCACTATAAGGATTCTTTCTGTAGAGGCCTTAGTCTCCCTTTTCATTGATATGCTCTCAGTCTGACTACATGTCCTGACTTGAGCTATGCTGAGGCCAGATCCCAGCTATTGAGGAATTGAAGAGAACTGTGGCATTTTAAAAACAATCAGAAGTACAGATTTTGACAGGGAAATGTCTTTAAGATCCAATTATTATTGAGTCAAATGAAGAAGTAATAGAAAATTAGGTACACTATATGGTGTGTGTATATGTGTATATACATATATATATACACATATATATCTATTCATGTGTCTGCATGCATACATTGACCTGTACACACACACATATACATATATATTTGTGCATATATAATGAGGCTTAGATGAAAACAGAATCCTTTAAGTGACAACAAAGAAGTCTTTGATTTAGAATATTTTGGAAAATGATATCAGAAGTCAGCAGAAAAATGATTTTAGGTTATTTACCTTTATTTTTAGGGAATATTTTAATTATTAATATATCAAGAATTCTTAGTACTATATATGCTGAAGAGATTGGTGGCCTTAGAATTTATGATCATAGTTCATAATACATTATTTATTTTAAATGTATGCTTAACTACACACATAAAAAATAGAGACTAGAAAAATCTTAGAGAGCCAGGCATCATGGTGCATGCCTGTAATCCCAGTACTTAGGAGGCTGAGACAAGAGGATCACAGGTTTAGGGATAGCCTCAGCAAGTAGTGAGATACTCATCAACCTAATGAGACCCTGTCTCAAAATAAAAATAAAATAGGACTCGAGGAATAGCTCAAAGGTAGAATGTCCCTTGGATCAATTCCCAGTACCACAAAAAAATAAAATAAAAATCTTAGAAAAAAATTTATTGGCCAATAGAGTCCCTCCTCTCATCACAGCATGTAAAGCCCACCCTCACCACCACAGACATTCCAATTCTATTGCCCTGTAATAATTCCATCATCAAGAGCATATTTTGTAAATGCCAGTTTTTTCACTTTCACAGCAAGCCCACAAATTCCTCAATATAGCACCATGACTTTTCTTATAAGCAACTAAGCAGCAGAGAGTAGAAGGTGAAGAGAACCTATCAGCACCAGGGAAAAGTACCTTGCTACTCTGACTTTTCACTTTGGCCCAAGAGATCTGATCTTGTCCAATACTATTAAAAATAAGCTTTGAACAGACACCTTGGTGTCCCATGCCAGATGTTAAATATAATTCTTTTCAAAAGAAACATGCACCTGTCACCACTCCACCTTTAAGCTTTCTTTGCAGAGATACTATATTTGAACACAAAATTTGAAGGTATGTCTGACTTACTGTTTTGCTAACTTGCTGGTAAATCAAAATCGGTGCATGACTTGACATTTTACCTGGAAACGAAAGAGAGAAAAATAAATTATCTCAGGCTTCTTACCAATTTACATCAGTGTTCTGTAAGATTATTAATACTATTACTCAAAGACATATTGGTGACAATTCATATATCCTGAGTTGAGGAAGTTCTTTTTATGAATCAAACAAAAGGCAAAAAACTAACAAGTGAATAAATTTCACTATTTAAAAAAAAAACCATTTCCATAACAAAAAAAAGAAAAAGCTCAACTCATTAAAAATTCCACAACACATCCAAATCTTGATTTCCAAGTAGCATGCTTTAATTAAGGTACCAGACTGCTTGGGAAAATAGCTGATTCTAGCACTAGAACAAGGAACAATATAAGGTGAGCATCTTGCTGTGCTAGGAAGTAAGGAAGTGCTAAAAAGTGAGGGCAAATGGCAAAATGACAAAAGAACAAAGGAGTCAAGTGCAGTGGCACTTTTTAAAGCTAAAGCTGGAATAACTAATCACTTTAATGAATAACTGTGTCACTGAATTATAAATGAAAGAATACAATAAATATTTCTGGGCCCATTTTATCATATATAAATGGTTAGATAAAGAAATGGAGATGTTGGGTATGGTGGCACACACTTGTAATCCCAGTACTTGGAAGGTTGAGCTCCAAGGATCACAGGTTCACAGTCAGCCTACTTACTGAGGCTCTCCTCAATTTAGTGAAACCCTGTTTCAGAATAAAGAATTAAAAAAATAGGGCTGGGAGTATAGCTCAGAGGTAGAATGTCCCTGGGTTCTATCCCCAGTACCATAAAAAAAACAAACAAAAAAAAAAAACAAGAAAGAAAGAAATGGGGGTCCAGGATAGTACTCTATGAATATTTGTACAGAGCCATCCTTGCCCTTTTCTGGCTTGTAGTTCTCCAGAATACATGCAGAATGTGCTTGGGATGCAATATCCTGAGATAGGGAGGAACTGCCTGAAACATCTTGGGCCTTGTTCCTGCCCCTCCTTGGGAATGTGCTATCTGGAGTTAGGGATGACCGGCCTAAGACAGTCCAGACATTGTTCCTCTCCTCACTGGAAGGAGAATGTCCTTCAAAGCTCCACCCAGCTCTGAAGGACATTCTCCTTCCAGTGACCCCTGGACTATAATCCAAGTTGGGCTTTCCAGCCCCCTCAGCTGTGTTACAAGTGGAGCACACAAGTCATAGCTCCATCTGCCCCAGACAACTTCCTTGGGGACCTGCTCACAAGGCATCCCAGATTTCTTCTGTCCTTTGATGCCTGTCTGTAAGTAATAAATCCATTTCATGTAGCTAGTTGTGTCTCACTGGACTTATACAAGGTAACCAGTGCACAGTGAACCTGCTTCCCATCAGAAATTATAATATATAATTATGGAAGGAATGAAGAAAGCAGAAAATCACCATTAGCATGTCACTGTGATAATTTCTGCAGACAAGAGACACTGATGAATGCTAAAATTTGAAGCTATGCAAAGTATCTTTCCCCACAAATATATTAATTACTGTGGTGATTTTAACATATGAACACAAAATTTTTCATATCCTTAGTTGTGGATGAGTTTAATTCACCTCCCCTTCAGTGTGGGCCAAACGATGATTTTCTTCTAACAAATAGAATGTTGAAGGGAAAACATTATAACTTTATAGTGAAGAAATCTAGCAAACATCCACTTTACCATCACCAATTTAAGTTGTGTTGCTATCAAGTGCTCCCTTGCATGGTGTGATGAAAAGGAGTCTTAAAAGGTAGAAAATTGGGTCCTAATATACATTTAATTTGAGGTAAGAAGAAGTGTTAAGAGATCAGAGCAGCAGTCTATGAGAAATTATTGATCCCAAGTGAGAAACCAAGTTTTTCTATGTGAGCCCATAAAAGGAAATAATACTATTTTACTGTTAGAGATTTTATATAAATAAAGCACAGCACTAAGTATTAGAGTGATCTAATCCGTAAACAAGTATTTAGTCTTCACTTTCTTTTTACATAAACAAAACATTTAAGTGAATGAGAAAGCCTAACCTAAAAGTGGTGGTGATGGTGGTGGTGGTAGTGTGTATATTGAAACCGATGAAATAACTGAAGCAGAAATTTAAAAAACTAATGTTCCAGGATTCCCCAAATTCTATATGTATATATTTACAATAAACAATGGTTTAGCAGAATATTGTACTGTCACATAGCCCTACTGGTTATCTGGTCTTAAGAGCCTAGACCATCAGAATTATTCATTTATTACACTGAAGAAGAGACCATATAACAATATACTTACAGACTAACAATAAATGTAATTCCTATTTATCTATTTATATATTGACCCTCATCCCATGTGGCCATATCTGGTCTTATGGAATCTTGGATAATGTTCATGTTCTGATGAACCACCTTGGGTGGGTCAAAGTCCTAGAATATATTTGTATCTCAATAAACTGGCCTTCCATTTGGAAGCCATTTTGTTAACATTATCCTCTCTCCTTGAGCTAAACTTGCCCACTCTCTTTCTAGAAATGCATCTTTATGATTATTTCCATTTATTACATTATTATTCTAATTGTTTTTCCAATGTAGAAAAATTCTCATATTGTATTACAAAAATTTCCTTGAGGCTCAGCTTTATATATGAGCCACATAATAATACTTAGTATTAGCCACATGCCAAATGGAACATCATAAAATATACTATAAAATTTGGTTAGGCAAACAAGCTGATGCTCAGACAAAGAAAGATGATATTAAAGGGAAGACAAATACTATAATTTCTTTAAAAAATCTAAGTAATCATTAATAATCCTACCAAACAAAACCTTTAAAGTCTTTTGTTGATAATTTCTTAATGAAACTCCTTTAGTATCTTCTTCCATTAATGGTCCATTTGTTAAAAAAAAAAATACTAAGAGCCAGGCGTGGTGCGCATGCTTGTAATCCCAGCATTCGGGAGGCTGAGATCGGAGGATCTGGGTTCGCGGCCAGCCTCAGCTTCCTAGTGAGGCACTCCCCAACTTAGTGAGACTCGGTTTCAAAATAAAGAATAAAAAATAGGGCTTGGTGGTATAGCTCGGAGGTAGAATGCCCCTGAGTTCAATTCCCAGTACTGCAAAAAAAAAAAAAAAAAAAAAACTAAGATGCTTTAATTCTTATTCATTATGTCAGGTGTGACAATTTATCTAAGTTCCTATAATATATTCAGTCAGAAAAGAAAATGTTAATGGAATGTTTTTGTTCTACCTAAAGGGGATTTCTATCTCTGAGTATATTTAAGCACATGATGTACTTACACAATTATATCAAGGTCACTCACTGAAGTGAACCTGAGGGGGAGGACGGGGGAGGGAATGGGGAGGGAATTGGGGAAGGGGTCAAATGAGAAGTGTGTGCAAATATGTTGTTAACAACTTGTACTTAACAAAGATGTATGCTATATTGCACGAATTACTACAATAAAAAATTTAAAAAAAAAAGAAATTCACTAGAAATAAATTATCACAATACTACATGCTGAGGCAGAAAGTGTGCTTGCCCTATTTATTAATCATCATATTAATTCTTGTACAATCCAATGATTTGATGATCTCATTCTCACACCTAACCAAGAAAGAACTGTGATGTTACTTAAGTACATGAATTGGCAAGTAAGGCTCATAGTGTCTCCACATGTTTTTGGTTTTTTGTTTGTTTGTTTGTTTCTTTTTTATTTTTTTAATTTTTTTTTCAGCACGGATTTTTTTATACATTTCTTGAGTACAACAGGGTTACATAGACATTTATGACATATTAATCATTGTCAGATCACAAATAGCACCACTTCTTCGTTTTACACATATAGCCCACATTCTTAACATAGCCTGGTAAAGCAAACTTTCTAGAGTCATAACCATACTCCTTTAGGGTCATATATTTACTTTCTAAGAAGTAGGAGGGTCTTTCATCTACGCATCCTAGGGTCAATCTCCAGACTTCGAGACGCCAATGTAGCCATAGCAGAAGAGTCAGTAATATTACTCATATATGCAGATAGCAACTGCCAGGGGGGAAAGGGCCCAGCTGCACAAAGGACTGCCTGTCTTAGGTTGTTTCCTACCAGGTGCTTAATCTTACCCATCATGGGGTCTCGATGAGTCATTTAACGAGCCCTGTCTTAGGTTGATATTGCCCTGAAAAAATCGAACCCGTCATTGACTACCAGGCCCTGTGCGAGGCAGTGCTTGCATTTTTATTCCATGTAAATCTGCTCATATACTAACATAGGCATTGATCACAAGGCGTACAACTAGTGGTAGAATGCATAAACCTAGAATGACTATTGCTGTTGCTACGATAATTCCTCTTAGCAAGGAGGTAAACGAGGGCCAGGTAGTGACCAAGGCTTGAAGCCGATCTACAAATGTCTTAGTTGTTTCTGCCAGGTTTATAGAAATGGGCTCTGCATTACATTGATCCAAAATTTCTGGGTGTAACTTTAACAAATCTTTTTTTTTTTTTTTCATCTTTTCCTTATTTGGTGCATTGTAATCACACATCTTTGTTAGATACAAGATAGTATAGGTAAAGACATCCATGCACACATTTCTCATTTAACCTTTCCCCAATTCCCGCCCCACTCCCTCCTCCTCCCTCCTTCTCAAGGTCAGTTTAGTGATTGATTTAGATGTGTTCATGGAAAGTACATCATGTTCATTCGGGTGTCATCCCTCCCCCCTTCACCTTCCGTTAAGTCAAATTCTTTGTTCACCTAAGTATTCTCCTTCATCTAGAGTCCCTCTTATGTCCCATTTTCTCCCTAGCTTCCACATATTAGGGAGAGCATTCAATTTTTAACTTTTTGTGACTGACTAATCTCACTTAATGTTTTCCAATTCCTTCCATTTCCTTGCAAATAACATGATTTTGCTCTTCTTTATGGCTGAGTAAAATTCCACTGTGTACATATCCCATAGTTTTGTAATCCATTCATCTGTTGATGGACATCTTGGCTGGTTCCATAGTTTGGCAATTGTAAACTGTGCAGCTATAAACATAGATACACATGCGTTGGTCTGATAGTTTGGTTTCCATTCTTTTGGGTAGATACCCAGTAGTGGAATTGCTGGATCATATGGTAGGTTCATTCCCATTCGTCTGAGGATCCTCCATACTGTTTTCCAAAGTGGTTGCACTAATTTGCAATCCCACCAACAAACTCATATGTTGAAGCCTAATTGCCAGCATGATGGTGTTTGGAGGTGGCGCTTTAGGGAGGTCATATAACTGGAGCCATCATGACGGAAATTAATGACTTTGTGAAAGAGACCCAGAGAGCTTCCTCACTGCTTCCACCATGTAAGGACACAGCCAGAAGTCAGCCTTCTGTGAAAGAGGATGCCAGTCCTCACCAGATACCAAGTATGGTAGTGCCTAGTCTTGGACCTTACAGCCTCTATAACTGTGAGGAATGAATATCTATTCCCTATAAACCACCCAATCTATGGTATTTTTGTTATAGCTGCCTGAATGGACTAAGAAATAAACACCTAGGATACTCTTCATGATTCTGTTAAACTCCAGATATTTTTTATCATCAGTAAGTTAGCAACTTGTCTTTTTTTATTAGTTCCATTTCCAACACATACACACACACATACACATGCATGAAAATACACATACACAGACATGCATACACAGACATATACAACACATGCACACACATGTAAACACACATGCACACACATGCATACACAGACATACACACATACACAGAGATGCACACAGTGAACACGCATACACATGCATGAACACACACATACACACATACATACACAGACATGCACACACACACCCTCCAATGTTTCCCCCTCCCTGCTCCTGCATTGGCTTCCTAAATTCATCCGTCTCACATCAATGGAAGCTGGCAATAATAAACCAGTTTATATCTTGCAGTTAAAAATTGCATTTTAAAGTCAATATCAAGATCCTTTCCTTGTATTAGCATCCCTAGTTTAAGAAACCAGCCAGGCATGGTAGCACATACCTGTAATCCCAGTACTTGGAAAACTGAGAAGGAGGATAGCAGGTTGAAGCCAGCCTCAGCCATTTAGCAAGACCTCCAGCAACTTAGACCCTTTTTCAAAATAACAAAAGACAAATAAGTAAAATCAAAAGGTCTGGGCACATAGCTCAGAGGTAGACTATCCCTGGTTCAACCCTCAGCACAAAAAAAAAACAACAGTTTTTTTTAACATTAATGATGTTGCTATTATCTAGGGAAAATAATCTCTCAGTGGAAGAAATTTGGCTTAGAAAAGGATTAGTTAGCTTTGCTCTTTGTGGCTCCCAAGAAAGGCAACACCTGACTTCCCTTCAAGCAGAGATCTTTGACTTACATTCTTGGTTAAGGTGTTTTTAACATTTCCTTGTGACTAAAAGAAAGCCTTAGAGACCAGACAATATTGTTTCTACCTCTAGAAAGTTACACCATATGTCACAGTCAACAATTTCTGCACACGCTACTCCATATGGTTATGATCCTGTTTTCTGAAATTTCATTTCAGGATATTGGACAGTAATATATTTGCCTGAAAACAGCAATGCCCACCCTGGGTATACATCAGGGTCACTTGTGGAACTTCGTGGAGGTCACAGATGACCTTGATGAGCAAGCACAGTTTCAGTGGTATGTGGCACAAGCCTGATTAAGTTGCCTTGAAGAGAGAACACAGAAACTTGATACATTTCTTATCATATTGAGAAGTAAAGACCAAATGAATTTTTTGCTATTTGCTAAAATATCTGCACATGAAAAAATGAAGAGACTATCCACCAGTCAGAAATCAAGTGACATTATCTTGGGTCCTAACACAGGAGTCCTTTTTCATATGTGTGTACAGTCCTTTGCCTTTTGAAAAATTGTTTTGAGATCCACAAGAGAAGGGTCCCTTTTACTCACATGTAAACCAACATTATATATAATTTTTATATATTGCAGGAAGGTTCCTTAAAAGCACAAGGTTCCTGCTCCATTGTCCTTAACCAGCTGCTCTCTTTTTCTTTCTCCTTCTCTCTCTCTCTCTCTCTCTCTCTGACTCTCTCTCTCTCTCTCTCTCTCTCTCTCTCACACACACACACACACACACACACACACACACACACGCAATTGAACCCAGGGGAATTCTAGCTCCAAGCTACACCCCTATTCCATGATTTTTTAAAATATTTTCAGTGTTATTCATTTTATTAAGTTCTAATAACTGGCACACAGAATATATTTTGTTACACTTTATAAGATGCTATTTATATGACTAAATAGGGATTTTTTAAGCTCTAAAAAGTTCAAGGCGGCAGGAGGGAAATGTTTATTATGAAATATTCTTATTATATTCTCCTATCTGCAGGATCTTTTAATATAAAAGAAAGTAAACAAGTTCTTGCTAAGTTGCTGAGGGTCTCACTACATTGCAGAGGCTGGCCTGGAACTTGTGATCCTCCTGTTTCAGCCTCTCAATTACTGGGATTACAGGAATGCAGTACTGCACCCAGCACAGATGTTCTCTTTTATTCTTTCCCATTAGCTGAAATGGCAATGACTACAGCTACCTCTGAAGCTCCAAACAAAGCCAATGTATCGGTTTTCTTTAGCACTATAACAGATTGCCACAATTTAATGACTTAAAGCAACACAAATTTGTCAATTTACAGTTCTTAAGGTCAGAACTCTAGATTCAGTTTCTGAACTAAAGCCAAGGTATCCATAGCTCTGATCCCTTCTGTATGCTCCAGGGAGAATGCATGTCCCTGCCTTTGCCAGGCTGCTAAGGCAATTTGGGCTTTTTGTTTGTTTATTTCTGGTGTTTGCTCTGCATAGTATCTCCAAATGTCTTTCTCACTCTCTGACCTCTGCTTCCATTGCCTTCTCTGACTTTCACCCTCTGCCTTCCCTCTTACAAACATCTCAGTGATTACATTGAGCCCACCTGGATAATACAGAGAATCCTCATCTCAACATCCTTAACTTGATCATATCTGCAAAATGTCTTTTACCATGTGAAGTAACCTCTTCCCAGGCATTGGGATGTGGACATCCTTGTAGGAAAGAATTATTCGATTTGCACCAGCAACCAACAAAGTCCTTAAAAGCTCTCACAGAGCAGAGCCACCCACTCATGTCATCTTGTTACTACAAAGTACTTATAAAAGGGCACATTTCTTTATTCTATAAGCCACTGAGTTTGGTAGTAATGTGTGGTCACTTTGTCACATCAATCTAACCTACCCTAATAGATCCCTTTTGCAGTTTTGTCTATCATGGTGTAGAATATTTAGAATCATTAGCACAATTAACAATTCATAAAATTGTTAATGTGTTATTAGCATACTAAAAGAAATTTATATGCTATCTCTTAACGTGTAAGCCATTATCCTATGATAATGCAGCATTTATTTTGTGTTAATCTGCAATTTATTCACACTATTTTCTAAATAAATTTGATTTATACGGCAGCCTTTTTTTTTTTAAGAAAGTCACCTTAGAAATTAAATGTAAAGTGAGGTTGTGATCCTATGTAAGTGTCAGAATTGATGATCTTGACCCTTGGATTCCAGATGGATCATTAAAAAAAAAATCCTGCCAGTTATTCTCTAATTTCATACTGTGCACTCCATCTGTCAACACACTTGCTTTGGTTAGGGGCTGCTGATCTGGCCTACTCTCCACTATTTCACAGATATAAGACTCAAACAACTTATGCACATAGTATTTATAAAGGTATGAATTTAAAATATGTTAGAGGAATTCAAGGACAGAGTATAAACAAGGAACCAAAGACATAATATTGCAATCTAGCCTAACTAGCTTCATAAGCAAAAGAAAAAAAAATTAATTAAAAAACCCAACCAGACTAGTAAGTCCTAAATTTTAGTGGCAAACACTTAGTTCTTATTTATTCATGCATTTTACATTTGGGTTAGAATTTGGATATAGAACCAAATGTTGGTGGTAAATGAGTACTTGGTTTTTTTCATGCATTTTACATTTAGGTTAAAATTCAGATACAGAGCATGTTTTAATTTTAGCTTAAAAGCTGCTGAGTTAATAAAATACCTTAACAAGCATATAATCAAAAGACACTGGGTAAGATGTCTAGAGTTAGTAAGCCAGTTCCTCAGAGAAAATCAGAATGGGGTATATTACTATCTATTTTGGTGGGTCAGCTCAAGATCTCATTACAAATTATGAATTATGCATAAAATATTTGTTTTGAAAGATTAAATCTCCAAAAAGATGCATGTTACTATTATTAATAATAAGGATAGATATTAAGATAACAAGGCAAAGGCAGTATGTTTCCATTCTAGGCAGTCAGGTCTTGAATTTCCTATGTCCTACAGGCTTCCTGGAATCTCATAGGAAAGTCTCCCCAAATATATGCTCACTTGCAATCTTTACTAGAAACCATACAGTTCAATGCATATTTGCTATGACAATGAGTAAATCATAGGGTTACAGATTAAGAAGGTGGCATATTTATCATGCTCTATACTATATATGATAGCAATAGTTACAGGGTTCTAGACCCACATTATTGTTTGTTTGTTTGTTTTTATTCCACGACAGGCATGTAGCTGAAATATAGGTATGAGTAGGAGCAGCTAGAATATGAACACAAGTCAAAAGCAGAAGTTGCACATTCTTCTGCCACCAATCCAGAATATGCTTCTTTAAAAAAAAAAAAAAAAAAAGAGAGAGAGACAGAGAGATCACAACTGTAGGTTTTTGGTTTCTGCTACGTTTTTTTTTCTCCTGAAACAGTCTTCTTTCAACATCAGTCTTCATACATGTTTAGGGAGACATTTAAAGTGCAAAAGTCTATTTTACTGAGGAAAGAAAGTCTTTAGGTATAAAATGTGTCCAAAGGGGAAACATTTGTATAAAATATAAGCAGGCCAAGAGAGTGGTAGGTGTAGTGGGAATGCAGTCACTAGCTTGGCTTTGTCCTCTACTGAATTTCAGCAATGATAGTCACAACAGATCAGAGTTGGGAGAGGAATGAGCAGGCAAGAAGTGATATAAAATGCTGTTTAACCGGATCAGCTACATTGGCTCAGGCCAAGGGTTCCCATTAAACTCCATGGGGCTGCAAGCAGAGGTCCTTTCCTTCACCCTAGGATACATGGCTCGGCTCTGCAGCTGAAGTTAAAATGTGCCTTGGGGGCTGATGAATGCAGGCCTTTGGCAGCTAGAAGGTATACAGTATGGAGAGGAATGTCAGGATCCAGCACTCTTGGAACAATACTACCTTCAGAGGACTACAAAGTGATTTTGTTAGCTATGATCATCAAATGGAACTAGACTGAAGAATATGGTGGGTTCCAATGCTAGTAGAAAGATTCTTCACAAACCCCAAAGTGCTATGCCCAAAGACTCCCGGAGGCAACAAGGTAAGAGTTCTAGAGTAACTGTTTATCATAAATGAGAAGATTGAAGTAATAATTGATGACTGTCCGAGGCCTTGTTAAGGGCCACCTAGGGGTGCACGGAAGATGTCTGCAATGAGATCCTCAGAGAGAAGAAAGCACATAGAGTAGCCATCAGGAAGAGAACAACCAAAACTTTATTCTACAAACTGGTTACTTATATAAAATTCTGCCCAAAATGGCATATGTCCATGCCAGCACGGTGTGTGTAGGTGTGTTGTAGGTTGGCCAGTCATGCTTATAACTAAGTGCACATCTGCGGCTGCACAGAAGAATGGGATCATGTCCTTACCTCCTGCCTGTGTTTTCTCTGGGCCCCGCACTCCACCCCCTATAGGGTGGTGGTGTGTAACCTAACCCAGAGAGTATTGCATTGGGTCCAATCAACCAGTCTGTTCATTTGGCAACAATAGATTTCTCAGCTGTCTATACAGACATGCAGGATTTCATTTTTTTTTTTCATGAGCGCTAATGAAGTTGCCCAAAGCTTGGTCTATTTGCTACAGCATCTGGCACTGGTCTCATACAAAAAGTCCCTGTGGTGGGCTGTAAGGCCACAGCCAATCACATGAGAGACTGCCCATGATGGGAGCCATCAGTATTCCAGGCTTCCACAGGTATAGGGGCACTTCCTTTCTTATAGGGACTTGGGTCATACTCCACTTTCATAGGTCCAGAGGAAGCCATCACTCAGAAATGTACTGGCCCCAGCAGAATATGTAACTTTTTAGACAAAGGGCTACTAGAAAATTATGCTGTTGTTCTAAGTCTGCATTGATGTGGCAGGCAATCCAGTAGTCCTGAGATGTTGGGTACTGCTGTATACAAGGGCCATGTCACTTTGCTTAGTTTTCAGTAGCCCACTGTCATGAGCCAGGAATCATCAGATTTTCACACTGGCCACATGGAAGAGTTGAATAGGCTATCAGTTGGGCAGATTACACCTGCCTCTTCTAGCTTCAGTATTATTTGTCCAATTTCCTCATGTCCCCGTGTTAACTGGTAATGCCATGCATTCACAATCCTCATGGCTTAGGAGAGTTGTAAGGGAGTATGATGGGAATATCTTCTAGTAACAGTCTTCACCACAAGCATCCATAGCCAAAATTCTCCAATAGCTATCTGAACAGTCAATCCTTATAACACATCCACCCCCAGGATATACTCAGCTATGGGGGATATATAAACATCATATCACTTAGGAGGCAGATATCCAATTCCAAAAGTCACTGGGGCACATCAAACTGTAATGAGATAGCCTCCATAACACTCTTTGGCAGCCTTAGGTCCAGTAGTCCAGTGAACTTGTCCAGGTTGCCAAAGAAAACGGCGCTGTTAGCTCCTGTATCAGCTAGTGCCAGAATATGTTGAACATTGTGGGGGGACCAATAATCAATTCCACATGCAGCCTCAGGTCAGCCATTTCCCCCACCAACCGGGTACCCTTGCTGAGTTCCTACTCCAGGAGAAAGTCAGTCACATGTATCTCTCTAGCTATACCTTTTTCAAAGGAAAGGGAGTGCACCTTTGGTTTGTGCAAAACTTCCACCAGAGCGCTAGGAGCATTTCATTGGGCTGGTGGTCTATCTTCTCCTTTGCTTTCCAGCTACCAATAAGTCAAACAGCATCTGCCTGCAGCTGACCTTCACAGGCCCTTCTTCTCCTGCCTTATTTTTCTTCCAGTTTTGCTGAGAGAAATTTCCTCCTGCTAAGGCACACACTTCAGCAGTGTGCCCCTGCCAGCCCATATCCACATCTCTCAGCTGGGTCAAAGCAGCCCTATGTAACTGACAAGGGGCCAGGAGGGTGGCCATAGTACCAAAAGTGCCTTGGGGGCCAATAGCTATGTATCTTTCATACAGGTTGTAAATGGCTCTCATCTGGGCTATCATACTGAGCTTCAAACATCAATGTTTGCATACCCATCACATGTATAATCTGCACTAGATCAAAGTAGGTAGTTCACTTACTCACAGTCTCTAGCAACTCACCAGCATTCTTCCAAACCATGAGCCAATTAATCAAAGTCTGATTCCTGGCTTGTATATTAGTCACAGACACATTCTGCAACCACTATCATAAGGGGGCCCGGTGGTTATTCTAAACAACTGAGTCATTTCCATTGAGTTCAGTTTGATATTATCGACCCCATTGTCACACAGGCCCAATAGTCATGAAGAGACCGTTTCCCCTATCTTCTGCTTACATTGCTTTGCCAACTCTTGTAATTCCACGGGCATATATTGTGGAATGGTAGTGCAGTGGGTGGATTGCCAAGGTCCTGCAGCCTGTGCCCCGGGGCCCAAAGGCTCTTCTACCACCACCTTCTTCCTTATCAGGGGGAGGACACACTGGAGAAAGCCTACCAGACTACTGGAGCCAGAAGTTGGAGAAGACTTATTCAGGCTGTGCAGGACTTTGTTTGGCGACTGCTAGATGTTGCTCTAAGTCTTCTTTCCATTGCCACAGCTGGTGGACCTCTTTTAGTTCCTGAATGTCACAACACCACCAGGAACACCCAGACCACCTATCAATCTGCCTCTCAGTGTGCCACTGGAACATTTGGCTCCAGCACTTACAGTGACCGCCAGACCTCATTCAGCTGGGAACATGCGTCATTTCAATCTTCCAGCTGGGTCCATGTTACTAAATAGTCTACCATCAGGAACCACATGGAGAGAGGGGGCAACATGTCCTCTGCCCTGGGTTGTTCCTCCTGGGGCTGCTCCCCTAGGCAGGCACTGGGGGCATTCACTTCATCCTGCTGACTATGCCATTTGTCATAAGCTAGTTGCGGTTCAAGGAAGGTTTCGGTGGTGAGATTCCCAGAGAAAAGAAAGCATTCAGAGTGGCCATCACTGGGAGAACAACCAGCAGCTTTATTCTACAACAAACTAGTTCCTTAGATAGAATTCTGCACAAAATTGTGCATGCCTATACTAGCATGGTATGGGCAAGTGTTGTAGGTTGGCCAGTCATGCTTATAACTAAGTGCACATCTGTGGCTGTGCTGAATGAACAGTCATGTCCTTACTCTTGGCCTGTACTTTCTCTGGGTCCAAAGTGATATGTTTTGGTTTCTTTTTTGTTTTTTTGTTTTTTGGAGGGGTACTGGTATTGAACCCAGGTGCTTTCTACCTCTGAGCTACACTCATCATAATAAACTTTATGTAAATTAGTAGGTACCTGTAGGATATGCATCAGGACGGAAACTTCAAACTTCTCTCTATTGTATCAAATAGAATCACCATGAAATAAGCCATAAATGTGTAACATATAATATTTCCTATAGAAGAACTCTGCAGGTTGTAAGGTATCAGTAAACATAATTCTTGCAGTTCTGAAGAAATAGGCTGTGTTCCTTGGTTGACCAAATCAATCCACTTCCTTTCGATGCATAGCATTACAAAAGCTGTAATTTCATGCATTATTATGTGCAAATAGAATTTTAAAATGCCTCCCATTTTATGTATAAAAAGGTATATGCCATAGAAGAATAATATATTTTTCACATTTATCTTGAAGTTGTTTTTCAATCCCATTTGTGAACTGAGTCTATATTTTGAGCAAATGGCCATTATCATTAATCACCAAGAGCTGCTGGAACATGGCAGGGTGTGAAATGTAGATGGCCCTTTATTTTCTCTCCTTTTCTGTTTTGAGAGTGAGATTGTATTATTGTTTCCAAACACTGTGTAGGACAATTGTAACACCGAGAGCTTGGATGCAAACAGGGCAAGTGGTTAAAGAAAGTATTAGAGAAAGGACCAGGTAGGGGTGCTTGGTTTGAAAGAATCCAGCACAGAATTGTATACTTTTGTTTTGTTAAATATTAAATACTCCTCTGGTGAATATTTTCTCCCTGATCTCCATAAACTATTTAAAATATAAAGAGCCAACGACACCCCATAATAAATTGAGTTGCACTTGAAAAAGAAAAAGAAATCATTGCCTATGAAGAATTTAATTATATTTTGCAACTTCAGAAAAACTAAAAAAAAATTAGTGATTGAATATGATCAGATTGTTTCTTTGAATATATCTAATTTTCTTTTTATTCTGCAGAAATCCATTTTTTAACTAATTTTTTATCTTTTACATTTATTTATTTATTGCTTTTTCATCTTTCCTATAAGGTTTTTCCTTTTTTAAATTATTTTTATTGGTGCATTGTAATCATACATCTTTGTTAGGTACAAGCTGGTAAAATTATACATGCACACATTTCCCATTTAACCCTTCCTCAATTCCCACCCCCCTCACTCACCCTCCCTCCTTCTCAAGTTCAGTTTAGTGATTGATTTTGGTATGTTTGTAAAAGGACATCATGTGCATTAGGGTGCTCTAATTTTCTCTAGAAATGTTTATTTCATCTTCTTTCAGTCTTTATGCATAGAATGACAACAAATGTTAGATAACTAAGGTAAGTAGATAAAGTATGCAAAAATATTTTACCATAAAGTATAATCATTTAAAAGCAATTAATAATTATCACTAAGTCAGGTGTGGTGGTGCACACCTGTAGTCCCACTACTTGGAAAGCTGAGACATGAGGATCACAAGTTTAAGGCTAGCCTCAGCAATTTAACAAGGCCCTCAGCAATTTAGTAGACTGTGTTTAGAAAAAAAAAAAACCAAAAACTAAAATAGAGCTGGAGAGTGTAGCTCAGAGGTAGAATGCCTTTGGGTTCAATCCCCAGAACCAATTTAAAAATATTTATCATTAAGAATCAATGCACTAAATGAACATGTATACAGCATCCACTATGCTACAGCCACGGTATATATAGAAGGAAAGAAAACAAAGTCCTATCATCTTTGGCATTTGTAGACTCATGGAAAAGAAACATAAGACAAAGTAATGACATTTTTTTATAAATGTTACAAAGGATAAGTAAACAAAATTACTATAATAATACCACCTGAGTAACAAGAATAGGGGAAGAGTTAAGGAAAATTCACTGTGAAATTTTTATTTAACATGAGGTCTGAATGATGAGTACATCTTGCCCATGTGAAGAGGGATGTTGGGTAGTGGATTCTAGCTGGACAGACTTTCCTGTACCAAAGCCTAGAGGGGGTAAAGAATAAGGTATTCTGAGGAATGAAAGAAGCCAGTGTGCCCATGCCTTGGGGGTGGGTGGTACGAGCAGACGCTGGAGACATAGGCGGTGGCTCGATGGCTCACACAAGGCTCTGTGGATCACATTTAGGATCTGGGATTCTACAGGAACAATGAACAGACATTTGAGCGCTTAAAGCAGAGGAGTGACTAATTTAAATACTATAAAGCGTACTCTGGCTTCATTATAGAATATAAAGGAGGCCAGGGTAATTATATAGAATCCTGTTGATGAACAATAGCAAAATTACCTCATAATGCACCAATATCAGGTGATACTTTCTCAGGGATATATGAGCTTTGGTATTATAACTCCTGTCTTCTCTACCTATATACAGTGATAGTGACTTAACTCAGGATGCTCAGTGAAAACAGAGATAAGTATACAGACTGGAAATATATTAATGAAACTGCAAAATAAGTCATGGTGACTTTTTGAAGATGAGGGGTAGAAGAGTGAGAAAAGTCGAGAATACATCACATTTCAAGCTGAGAGTCCAAGTGCCATTTGACATCACAGAACAAGAGCTAATTAGAGGAATGAATTTGTTTTAGCCCTGTGATTAACACAAGAGAAAAATAAGACATTTTCTGTCCTCAGAGAATTAGTTAAATGTCTGAATCCAAATTTTGCAAGCAAAATTGAGACAATGTAAGAGGTAAATGCTTTACAACTAATTTTATGGGTAATACAAACTCAAGAAAGAGCATCAGTATGAGGTGCTGTGGTTAACAAAGGAACTGTATAAGAATATGTCCTTTGAACTGTGCCATGATACCATAGACTTTGGAATTGTAGATTGAGTAAAGGGGCAGGAGGTATTTATACTTATTTGAAATACAGCATTCCTATGGAAGAGAGGGGATATAAAAATGGTAGATGTAAGCTTTGGCAGATTATGGATGGCTTTGGAAGCCAGCAGCAGAGTCTTGGACTTAATGTGATAGACATCATGGAATTATTATAAAAGGAATTATTAGATATTCCTACTAGTGGTTGTAAGAGATATTCTGGAATCAGACTAACAGCTCTGACTAAAGGCAGAGTATGTCAACAGATGTCTGTGACAGAATTCCAGGCACAAATCAACACTGCTCTGGACCATAAAGATGGAAGTTTAAATGGACAGGAAGAATATTACTTGAAGTAACCAGAAAGAATGCAGAATTAATAAATAAGCATACATGTACCCACCACCCAGCTTTAGCAAATCTTACCCGCATGTTTTGTTTTCCTCAGCCTTTTCTTTCCTCAAAGAACATATATAATTGGTATTCTGTTTGCCTTCTAAAGAGAAATTATTAGTCCATTTACAATTGCTTTAACAAAATACCTGAGGTTGAGTACTTTATCAAACAAAAGTTTATTTAGTTCACAGCCTTGGAGGTTGATAGTCCAACAGCATGGTGTTGGCTCTTATTAGGGTCCCTTTGGCTATATCATGTCATGGTGGATGGCTTCATAGCAGGAACACATGCAACGGAGATCACATAGAGAGACAGGAATCCAGAGAACAAGGAGGCATCAATATTCCCCTTTTATAACAAACTACTCTAAGGGGAATTAACTGCATTCTCATAAGAACCACATTAATTCCTTCTGAGGGAAGTACTTATAAATGACCTTCCACTAGATTCAGCCTCTCACGTGGCCGCAATGAGAACCAAGCTTCCTACACAGGAGGAGTCTTTGGAGATGAACCACATCCAAACCATAGTTAGAGGTAACTACTACTGTGGATTGAATGCTGACCAATCCCGCGCATCTATTCTTTTACTGCATATTTAGATATAAGCCCTAAATAATTTTGGTGGTTGTTATACCTTATATAAATAGCAGCAAAGAGTACATATTATTCTACAACTTACTCTTTTTACTCAATACTCTAACATTTAAAAATGCCAATAGATAATGTTTATTCTTTTTAAACACTATATAGTTTTATTTTATATCTACAATATGGTTCAAATCTACTTCATTCAATTATGGGCACCTCAAATGTGTTCAGTTTTAGCTATTAAAAGCAATACCTCAACAAACATTCTTGTATCTTCTTACGCACAAGTCCTATTCACTTTCTCTACGGATATCTCAAGAAGTAGAATTTAGTTGTTGGATGGTAAGAGTGCCTTCACATATGGGAGCTAATTTTAACTTATTCTCCAAAATGGTGATTCTTGTTTGTACCAACTACATTGCATATGTGTTAATGGATTTTCATATATATGTTAATACCTGTTGTGTCAGTTTTTTGATAATCTAATAGACATTGAATGGTTGCTAATTGTAGTTTTCATTTTCGTTGCCATTATTACAAAGTTACAAGTCATATTTTGAGCCAGGCGTGGTGATGCATGCTTGTAATCCCAGTACTTGGGAGGCTTCGACAGGAGGATCTGATTTGTGACCAGTCTCAGCTACTTAGTGAGGTCCTCCACAACTTAGTGAGACCCTGTTTCAAAATAAAGAATAAAAAATAGGACTGAGGGTATAGCTCAGAGGTAGAATGGCCCTGGGTTCAATCCCTAGTACTGCAAAAAAAATTTTTAAAAAGTCATATTTTACTTGTTTGGCTTCCTTCTTTAAAACTTGCTTATGTAGTTTGATTTCTATTATGTTGTTTGGTTTTTTACTGATTTGCAGGAGACCTTTATATATACTCTTTTGTCATTTATATATATATATATATATATATATATATATATATATATATATATACATAACTATTCTCATGACAAAGTTTTGCATTTCAATATTAATAGTATCTTTTGTTAATAATGAAAAATAAATATGGTTAACTATTTATATATCTACTTATAGTTTATTATTTGCTCTTTCTTTTTTTCACTCGTGTGTGTGTGTGTGTGTGTGTGTGTGGTACTGGGGATTAAATCCAGGGCATTCTACCTCTGAGCTATACTCCCAGTCCTTTTTATTTTTTTTTTTGAAACAGTCTCGATAGGTTAGTGAGAGACTTACTACCTTGCTAAAGCTGTCCTTGAAACTGTGAGCCTCCTGTTTCAGCCTCCCAAGTACTGGATTTACAGGTCTGAGCCACTATGGTTGACCCCATCCCTTTTTTAATTTTAATTTTAATTTTGAAGCAAGGTGTTGGTAAGTTGTTGTAGCTCTCACTAAGTTGCTGAGACTGGTCTCAAACCTGTGATTTTCTTGTCTCATTCTTCCAAGCATTAGAATTACAGGCATGCAATACTAAACCTCAGTGTACTTTTCCCAATCTTTTTAAGAAAGTCTCTATCACTTAGAAGTTCCAAATTAAATTTAGCTCTTTACATTCAAGACCTAAATTTACCTGAAAACCATATTGGTGTGTACTATGAAGAACATATCTAATTTTGTTTTCTATTTTCCTATCAATAAGAATAAAAACTTTATCATTCCTCTGTGTATTTGTATTGCTAACTCTGCTAAATATGAAATAACCTTCTATGGGTAGGTCTGTTTGGAAAGCCTTCATTTTGTACCATTGGGGCATTTCTTTTAACATCATAGTTCTAATTATTACAAATCTATGATAAGTCTTAGACAAAATCTTGCTACCTTATTCATTAAAATTTTCCACCTATTTCTTCTTACATGTGAATTTCAGAGTCAAAATTTTAAATTACAAAAAAAAATTAGTCACATAATATTTGCATATTAATTTAAAGAAATCCAGAAAACAATTCCACTCAAAATAGCACCTCCCCCGCAAAAAAATACTTAGGGATAAACCTAACCAAAGAGGTAAAAGACCTCTATAAGGGAAACTACAAAAAGCTGAAAAAAGAAATTGATGAAGACCTTAGAAGATGGAAAGATCTTCCATGCTCGTGGATAGGCAGAATAAATATCATCAAAATGGCCATCCTCCCCCAAAGTAATCTATAAATTCAATGCAATACCCATGAAATTACCAAGGTCACTACTCACAGACATAGAAAAATCAATCCTGAAATTCATTTGGAACAACAAAAAGCCCAGGATAGCCAAAGTAGTTCTTAGCAACAAGAACCATGCAAGAGGTATCACAATACTTGAATTCAAACCCTACTACAAAGCCACAGTAATAAAAACAGCATGGTATTGGCACAAAAACAGACTCACAGACCAATGGAGCAGAATAGAAGACTCAGAAACAGACCCACATGCTTACAGTCAACTGATTTTTGACAAAGGAGCCAAAAATGGAAAAAAGATAGCCTCTTTAACAAATCGTGTTGGCAAAACTGTTTAACCATATGCAGGAAAATGGAAATAAACCCCACTTTCTCACCCTGCACAAGAGTCAACTTAAGGTGGATCAAAGACCTGGAAGTCAGGATAGAGACCTTGTAGCTACTTGAAGAGGGCATAGGACCAACACTTCAACACATAGGCACAGGTAAACACTTTCTCAACAAGACCCCCAAAGCACAAGCAACTCAAAGGAAGATCAATACATGGGATTGCATTAAACTGAAGAGCTTCTGTGCAGCAAAGGAAACTATCAAGAACCTCAACAGAGAGCCCACAGAGTATGAGAAAAATTTTTGCCAGCTACTCTTCTGATAGAGGACTAATATCTAGGATATACAGAGAACTCAAGAAACTCACAGCTAAGAAAACAAATAACCCAATCCAAAAATGGGCAAAGGATCTAAATAGACATCTCACAAAAGAAGAAATACAAATGGCCAATAAATGTATGAGGAATTAGCAATCATAGAGGTGCAAATCAAAACTACCTTGAGATTTCACCTAACTCCAATCAGAATGGCAATCATAAAAAGCACATACCACAACAAATGCTGGTGAGGCTGTGGAGAAGTGGAACCCCAATACATTGTTGGTGGGATTGCAAATTAGTGCAACCACTTTGGAAAACAGTATGGAGGATCCTCAGACAAATGGGAATGAACCTACCATATGATCCAGCAATACCACTTCTGGGTATCTACCCAACAGAATAGAAACCAAACTATCAGACAGATGCATGTGTATCTATGTTTATAGCTGCACAATTCACAATTGCCAAACTATGGAAACATCCAAGATGTCCATCAACAGATGAATGGATTACAAAACTATGGGATATGTGCACAATGTAATTTTACTCAGCCATAAAGAAGAACAAAATCATGTTATTTGCAGGGAAATGGATGCAACTCGAAAACATTATGTTAAGTGAGATTAGTCAGTCAGGAAGTGTAAAAAAGCATATGTTCTCCCTAATATGCAAATGCTAGGGAGAAGATGGGGCATAAAAGGGTCTTCAGATGAAAAAGGAGAAACCCTAAATAAGCAAAGAAGTTGACTTAACTGAAGGGGACAGACAGGTAGGGGGACACCCTAGTGCATGAGATGTACTTTCACAAATATTTCAGAGTGAATCACTAAACTGAATGTGAGAAAGAGGGAGGGCGAGGGAGTGGAGTTGTAATTGGGGAAGGGGTTAAATGAGAAATGTGTGCATATATGCCTTTATCAGCTTGTACCTAACCAAGATGTATGATTACAATGTACCAATTATTATAAAAATTAAAAATTAAAAAAAAATTCAGCTCTCATTTGAAGCATAATCTATTTATTTAAAAATGAAATCCTTTGTTTAAGTGGTATTTAAAAAAAATGTCCATCCTATTTCCTTGACAGATTTGAGTTCAGTCAGTAGATTTTGTTTTGTTTTTTGCTAACCAAAATACTGACAGTCTTCATGTCTTTGGGCAAGTCAAGTAACCTATTTCACTAGTTTTTTTTTCTTTTCTAATATTTTTTGTAGTACTAGGGATTGAACCCAGGGTTTCACATATTCTAGGCAAGTGCTGCATCACTGAGCCATATACCCAGCTTAATAATTCCTTAATACAGCATAAAACCATAACAATAATGATAGTTTTGCCATTTTTGCAACTTCTACTTTTCACTGGTCATATTTAACATGATGCAATATGTGATAGACACTGCTCTTTTATCCCCAAAATGTTTCTTTATACCTTATGTACTGTACAACCTTTAAGACATGATCTAACATCATGTGTAGAAACAGAGAATAATAGATAAACTATTTTTGTATTTGGATAGTGTTTAGCAAAATTGATTTTGAATATAATAGTTGCATAAGAGAAGGAATTTTAATCTGTTTGCATTACTGGGTGTGGCCCAAAAACCTAAAATAAAGGCTGGCAAGTAATGATACTCAAGAGGCACCTATCACATGAATTGTCAAATAAAAGATATTTGAATAATTATTTCTGCTAATTTGTCTACAGTTGTCACTCAAAGTCTATACCATGAATTGAATACTAAATGGAATCTCAAAAATACATTGAAATTCTCTAAAACTCCACCCATTTAATAGTAACAACAGAGTAACCTAAATGTGTTTAATACTATGAAGCTTCATCATGTTTGTATTATGAGGGTGAAATGGTGTCGACATTTGTTACATAGAGAATACAGTATTTATATCCTGTTTTCCTCTCTTATCCTCTCATATTCCAAAAGACTGTGTTCTGTGCCATAGTTTGGCATAATGGTAAGAATACTTCACTGATGGCCTCTAACAGGACTGCTTGGGCAGGCAAGGGATTTTGAATTATGTGTCTAATCAAGGACAAACACAAAAAGAATTCATCAGTATGAAATTTGACTTTACATAAAATGAAGATACATACATGGAGTCTCGCAACATAAATTTTCCTTAACCATATCTGAGACAATAATACAATATATATATGAAATTTATATTACTATATTAAAATGTAAAAGTGTCGGAATAGAGAATGAATTCCTATATGCCTAGTGTTTACCTTGTATATGATTCTGTGTCTAATATATATATGCATGTATGTGTAAAATATATATATATGTGTATCTATATGTGTATATACACACACACACACACACACACACACACACACACACACACGCACACACACATGGAATAAGAGAGACCACACTTAAATGTATTTCCCAAAGGCTTTAAGGAGCTTTCCTCTGTCACTTAAGCTAATCTAATGAAGAAGTAAGTATTCAGGGAAGACATGAAATGCATACCTGTTCATTTTAAACAGTCTCACTGACTGCTGACAGGAAGAGAGTGGTTATAGAATTATGTGAATTTGGAGATGCTTATTTACTCCATCAAACTTTTAAGCAATTTAGAAAGGGCAAACATAGCAAAACCTTGGGAAAGAACTCACAGAAATCAAAATTTTAATGAAACTTTAGAGAAGCCATCAACTTGACTACACATGAAATTCAATGAGGACAAAGAGAAGATTGGGGAAAGAGAATGATTGGAAATAAGAAGAGCAAAACTGTGAGGCTAATCAAATACAAGTCCCAGATGTGGGCAATTGGCACACTGTAATCAGCACAGAGGGCGTTGCATAGAAAATGTGTTACAGCTGCCATCACTAGGGGCTGGATCCTTCTCCCTGGGCACACACCTAATTCCCTCTGATGGTAACACCCCTTCCACACTCCAAAGAGGACTGCTTCTCGGGGCCTAGTCCTTGCAGCGGTAACTATCGCTACAGAGTGAGCACAGGTCTCTGGCAGAATCTGCTTAATCTTCCCAAGAGTGTCCAGTCACATATAACCAGGTGTTGTTCTTCTAAGAGTCTGATGTTTAGATTCATTTGCATAATGCTGAAAATAAAATTTTTATTGCGACTGTATTGAATAGACGTACACATTAAAGTAATATGCTACTAATAAATACCAATTGCTTAAGGTAAATAACTTCTGCTTAAAGAGGGAGTTTTAGCAAGAAAATTTTTAAGACATTATCAAGTGTCCCTCAGTGCAACTGTGGCAGCCTTGACAAACTGTTCAGTGACAATGACATTAAGTTATTAGCTCCATCAGCTCTGCAGAAAAGAAACATTATTATGTAGTAGGGCCAGGAGAATGGAGATTCGTTTTCCTCAGAACCAATCATAATATCCTTGACCTAGCAATCCTAGTCATAGGAATGTGTCTTAAGGAAAAAAGAATCAACAATCAGGCAAAACCAATTGTGTATGGAGTAGAAGCAACAGAAACAAATGTCCTCTAAACAAATGAAATGTGATATAATAGGTTACCATGTATCTACATTATGGATGCAGCCACTAAAATGTGATTTTTTAAAAAATACTTAATAACATGGGAAAACATAAAGTTAAGTGAAATTTCATCATAAAAATCAACAAAGGGTAAAACATTAATTTTATAAAATATATATATATGTTAAGTATATATGACAAAAAAACAATATTTTTTAAAATGTGAAATTCACTTGAGTGAACCCAGTTCCAAGAATATACAAGCCCACAGTCATTACCTTGGAGAAATGTGTGAAGCCAATATTTACCTGACTGCTGAATGGTAATATTTATGCTGAAAATGTAATGTAAATTATGCACATATTTTAGCAGTTTTGCGTTGAATTTCTTTTTTTTTTTTTAACTTCCTTGGTAAAATTGGTTTTTGCTGTTTAAAGATTTAGCATATTCTATGTCTGGATGTTCTGTTTATTCTCCTAGAGATAAAGTGTGTGTGTGCATACACATGCACATACACATTCACATATCATTGTTTGAGCAGTTGCTCACAGGAAATCTGGAATTTAAAACCAGATGAGGACTCAGGGATGCAGGGTGACCATCTCCTGCAGGGAATAAGACTGACTGAAGAAGCCTCACAGGAGTACTGAGGCTTTATATATTCAGTTATGTGTAAGACTTGATAACTCAGTATGGCTACAGAATTGTGACCCAACTATATGTACAAGAAGTGTTTCATCTAAAGAGGGGCTTTATTTACACTACATGTATTGTGTTGGGATACAAAAAATCTTAGTATAGGAAATTAGAATTGTGAAGATCAACTTTGGGGAGTATGAAAGGAATCTTCTCAATTTTTGAGAGGTTTATCAGGGGTTTTAAAAGACCTAGGGACAATCCTGCTAAAAGAGGGAGAACTGAACTTTGGCATGGAGTGGTAAAATAGGAGTTGGGCGGGGAAGTTCCTGACCAAGTTTCCTTCGTCCATAGATCATAGACCTCTGTGATAGACTAATCTAATAGAACCTTATACATTATTCTCCATGTTTTACTTTATAGCATGCACTTCTGAACCTCAGTAGAGTTTTGTTATGTGTCAAGTCATCAGCATCTTGTGCAAAATTAAGGAAAGGATCTGCGTTGCCCTCAGGCGAGAGAGAAAAATCATAATCCTTTTCCCTCTTTCAAGACAGTAATGGCAGCAAAAAATGCCACATTAAAGTATGGAACTTTTAGACTGTTGTTCAGGGTTCTGATTTAACATTGCAGCTAAAATATCACATAAAATGCAATTAGAGAAATGTAATTAATCAGAGCTATTTTCAAGTAGATTATTGTAAGTGATTGAAAGGAATATTTTGACAAGCCACTACTGCTGAGTTTAAAATTCCCAAGGAATATATGTGTGACTGTGGATGCTAAGCTACTTTGTAAAGATGATGGCCCAGTTAACTTCAGAGCTTTGTAGTACAGAGGAGGGTGTGTAAATCTGAGACAAGAGCTATATCACTTGGACAACGTGTATAGATCATTACCTTCTGCAGGAGTGCTCAGCTTCTTTCCACATAATGGAAAATATTGAGAAGTGACCAGCTGGCACCAAGTCACTATGTCAACAATGTTTAGCCCTGGCTTTAGTCATTGCAAGTGATCACATTTTCTTTTTTCATATTTTTACTTATAAATGGTTACCTAATTAGAATTAACTAATGCTACTAACAGAATACAATTAAAAATTCATAAAAATTTCTCCTAATGAAAGGAATTAAATGAAAATAATGGAACAGATAGATAATCATAATCACAAATTTCTTATTTTGAAATCTCCCAGTATCACAGACTTTGTTCCATATTTCACAAGCACAGTTCTTTTATATGTGTGACCACCAAGTTTCTAATAAAAAAATTATGAAATATGAGATTAAAAAACTGATAGAGAAAAAATAGAATCTATTATTTTTCCTACCCCACAGAGTGGAAGTTACCCTGGTTTTTCCTATGTTCCAAATTATCAACTATACCACTGGCAGACACATTTTTTTTAGCCTTGTTAATATTTATTGCTAGAAATAATTTTATAATGTCAGCTTGGAATTAATTTTCTCTTCCTAAAGGAGATCTGGACAGTTTTGCTTTGATACTTTATTTGTGGATTTTAAATCTACTAATTTTCTTTTTTCATAAATTCTTTCCTCCTGTACTGATCAAAGAACTTCTACAGGAAAGAACAAAGAGCTCTAATGCAGATCGGCCATTTTAATGAAAAGGCCTTTTATTCCCTAGTCTGATTCTGCTTTGATATCTTTCACAAATGAGTTAAAGGGCAATAAAATGTCAAAAGAAAGGAGGACAAATATCTTCCAGGATTAATGGTTGTTTCACCTCCCTGTAGGCATGCATCTTTTTCAGGAAGGCAGGGGGAGTGTGCTCGCTGAGCAGCACAGAGAAACTGAGCAAACATCACAGTTGCTTTCATGGATCCTCATACCAGATTAGCAATTAAAATGCTAAAAAGTCTCTCATCCCAGCAATTTTTGCAGCTCCAGATTCCAAATTCTTTAACTGGAAGCACTTTCCTGAGACTCCTAAGACTATTGCTCTAAAATTGACTTCTGAAAAATGGCAAGACTTTCCCTTTATACTACAGCAAGCCTCCTTCACACACCTCTCTAATTAAGAATCATCATTGCAAAAACAAAGTTGAAAGGAGACTGGTAACTCGATCCTAAATTCCTCCAGTAGAAGTCTGTTTCCCTGTGCTTATTCATAAACAAATACAGGTTGTTTGCATACACCAAGCCAGACACCGGATCTACCATAGTTGACAAGAGAGGCAAGGTTTATGTTCTAGTATTTTGGACAATTTGGAGGGATATGCACAAAAAAAAAGAATGCATTAGGACTGACAACACTTAGGAATGGAATCAACACATTATTCTGCACAGTGCCCATAAATTTTATACATTAAATTCACCTGGAAGTATGCATTAACTTATCAGCTCATTTTCCTACCAACTTTGAGAGAATTTTCAGGAAAGATCTTTAAAAATATCAGCAGTGTGGGGGAGAAAGTTAGGGCCCTTTACAGGTTTGTATCTACCTCCACTCTCAAAAAAAACTTTTAGAGCTAATGCCCTCTGTCATCCTATGGTCTTCATAAAAGCAACCACCAGCTCTTACAAATAGAGTCTGTTACACCTGGATAAGCTCACTTAGTAGGTTAGCTGTTTTCTATGTTTAATGTGCAGAAGAATGTCCTAATATGCTTGTAAAGGATTGAAATCCGGGATTCTACTCCTACTGATTTGAATTGCTGAGTTTTAATTTAATGGAGTGTCCTGAAATGTGCCTTCATGAATATTTCTGATATCAATAGTCTAAGAACCACACTTTGAGAAAAATTACTCTCAAAATCTCTTCTGTTTAGAAGTATGATCCAAGAGTTGACATCATAGGCAGTTTGGCCTATAACTGAAGTTAGTGGCCAGCACCCTTGACCTCACCCTTCCCAAAGCCACTGTCAAGGTACATATCTTTGCATATTGGTATAGTTTGGATGTTGAATGTCCCTAGAGGTCCATGTATTAAAGCCTTTGTCCCCAGGTTGGTGCTGCTGGAAGGTGTTGAAACTTTCGGTAGGTGGGGGACCTCATGGTAGGTCCTTAGATTATTGGAGACATTCCCTATAAAGGGGATTATGTGACCCTACTCTTTCTTCATCATCTTTATTGCTTCCTAGATGATGAAGAGAGAAGATTTCTTCCACCACATGCTTCTGCCATGGTTTATTATCCTGCCATAGACCTAAGGCAAAGGTGTCAACCAATCATGGACTAGAACCCACAAAACTGTGAGTCAGAATAAATCTCTTCTCCCTATAAATTGAGTATCTCAGGTATATTGTTAAAGCAACAAGAAGATAATGCACACATGATAGAGAAGAAAAAAAAAAAAACTCTCCTACTGTATAGGGGTTTGCAGAAAGTCTCTTCCTCCAGCAAAGATAGCTCTGGATAGAAAAGAATGCACTGGATTTCAGCCACTCCAGTCCCCAAACTGGGTTGGGTCTCTTAACTGAGTCTGACCAACAGCAGGCTACACTCCTGTCCATACCGCATGCAGTATGTATCAGAACCAGGAATGCAAAATTATTGTACAATTAAGGTAGACTTGATCTTGTATTATTTTTCTCTTAATTTTTAGGGCCTACAATTATTTTATTTATTTATTTATTTATTTATTTATTTATTTATTTATTTATTTATTTATTTTGTTACCAGTCAGGTGTAGGTTCTGCATTTGGCAGTTTAATTTATAAGATGTCAGAAATACATGGTGGATGTGTTCTATGTATTCTAGCTTTCCTACTAACTTGAATCCAAGAAAGTCTCAATTTTTTTAGACCCTATTGCAGTTCTTCCTGTACCAGCCAACCTCAAATTATTGAGAATTCAGTCAAAATCCTTTTCCTGGTATTGCTCTATATCTTTCACTGGATAATCTATTAACTCCCTTGCACCATAAACATATGATTATTCAGAGATTTACAACTAGTCACCTTTTAGAGGTTTTCATATGAATGTAAGACCAGTATGCCCAAAGTTAAATTATATTCTGTCTGTCCCAATTTCCAAACTCAATTAATCCAGGCTAAAATCTGGGCCACATTCTTTATTATTTCCCTCCTACCTTCTGGATCCACCAGTCTGAAAAGGAAAGGAGAAACCATTTATGTGTGTACAGCACAGGAAATCTAAGGCAGGTTATTGGTTATACAGGTGATAAAAGAGCTGAGAAGTTAACAGACATTGGTGAGGTAACCCAAAGATTAGCCATGGCTCCAGGGAAGGACATGGTGTCATGGTGACCTAGACACTAGTGACAGCTGGGAAAAACTGGAAGCATAGCAACCCAGTTGGGAGTGTAGCTGGATGGAGAGCTACACTTGCAGAAATGTCCTTTCTTCCTTCAATCTATACCTGGTGCCAGTGTCAACAGAAGTCAGCTATAATGAGAAAGTATAGTTTGAAATGCAAAAAAAAAAGTGGCAGCCGCTAATAACAAATATTAAAATCTATCCATCACTTTCATCCAAACCACCTGTACTATCTCCTTAATCTTCTAACATTTCTCTAACTCATGCTCCATAGAGCAACAAGAGTCATTTTTTCAAGTGCAAATTGAACTATAGTTGTCCACTTACACTCCTCCACCACCTGGTTAATGCACATTAACTGTCCACTGCACTCCAGGTGGTCAACACATAGCCTCACCTGCATGATTCTGCCTAATAGAGACCTGTTAAAACCAGTATCCAGCTCACCTAAGCCAATCCAGAGACTCTTGCCTACATTTACCTTCTTGAATATACCATGCTATTTTCATACTTAAAGCTTTATCAATGTTGCCTCTGCTCAGTTTTTCTCTGTTGCCTTCTTCCCATCCTTTAAAGCTGATGAAAGGCACCACTTCAGATAGCACACTCAGGTAACTGCATCTAAGTAGCACCTGCCCCACTGCCCTGTTCCCTTCAGAACCCCTTTTTCCATATCATCTGTGTACTTATTTGGTCTTCTTCCTGCCCCCATTAAACTACAAGTTCCATGATATAAAGAAGCCATACAATCTCCATTTCCATCATATACTAAGAATATAACAAAATGATATGTATCATCATTCAAAAAGGGATTATTGAATAATGAATGAATCCAAAGTAGACATTTAAGGGAAATGGAAAATTAAATATATTAATTAGCCAGTCACAAAGAGTAAAGAAGCAGATGTTCTCCCTAATATGCGGATACTAGGGAGAAGATGGTCTCCAGATGAAAAAGGAGAGACTCTCGAAAGCAAAGAAGTTGATTTAACCAAAGGGATTGGATGGGGGGGGGCACTAATGTATATCAAGGTTACTCACTAAACTGAACTTGAGAGGGAGGGAGGGTGAGGGAGCGGGGTGGGAATTTGGGAAAGGGGTCAAATGAGAATTGTGAGCGCATGTATCATTATCAATTTGTACCTAACAAAGATGTATGCTTACAATGCATGAATAAAAATAAAAGAAAAAATAAAGACAAACATGAAGTTTAAAAATGTACATAAATGTCTAGTATTTTGGTTTCCTAAGTAAACATTATTAGAGAATATGACAATTATAATACTAAAGATATTAAGGATACCATAAATACTACCAAAAGAAAAGTTTACTAGTTTGTTACAGAATCCAGTAGTTGCACATACTTTTCGTGATATAATGAGTTACTGTTTTCTAAATTCTTATAATGCTGCATTTCTGAAGCTTATTAAGCTGTAATTCTGATTTGGTAGGTCTGGGGTGGGATCTGATATTCTGAATTTTTAATAAGCTTCTATTCCAGTTGCTTCCTAAGCTGCTGGTTCAAGGATTACTTTTTTGCCTAGCAAAAGAGCCATCAGCCTGATAAATTAGATTTACATGAATGTTTTCCAATGTCTGCACCTTTTAACTTCTCTGCATTCTGAGGTGGGAAGTAGAAAGAAACCACAAAATCAATACAATGTAATGTTCAATTAGTCTAATCAGTCTTTCAGCCACATTTTGTTTGTCTGAAATTATGGTCTCAACCTCTATTTACTTTACACCAGCAGTTTCTAACAGATTTCAGGGTTCAAATTTTTATCATTAAAGCATTAACCAACTTGTGTTTGAAGACGAACAATGTAGAAATCAATAAAGGTAACCTTCATTTATGTAGTGCATTACAGCTTACAAAGAACTTTCATGTGCATTATGGTGTTTAATCTTTACAGCAATCCAAGATGTAGCCAACACAAGAATCACTAATCTTATACTATAGAAGAGGAAGAAGGTGTGCAGAAACATTAACTATGAGCCCAGCATAATGACACACACTTGTAATCCCAGTGCTTGGGAGGCTGAGACAGAAGGGTCACAGGTCCATGGCCAGCCTAAGCTAAATGAGGCCCTCTGTGACTTAGTGAGACCCTGTTTCAAAATAAACAATTAAAAAAATAGGGCTGCTCCTGCTTGTCTTCGGGTTCCATTGGCATTGATTACCTTACTCCAGCCCTTCACCTTTAGCTTGTGGGGAAGTTAGGCCGGAGACCTTGCAGCTACTCGAAGAGGGCATAGGACCAACACTTCAACACATAGGCACAGGTAAAAACTTTCTCAACAGGACCTCAAAAGCACAAGCAACTCAAAGGAAGATCAATACATGGGATTGCATTAAACTGAAGAGCTTCTGTGCAGCAAAGGAAACTATTCAAGAACCTCAACAGAGAGCCCACAGAATGGGAGAAGATTTTTGCCAGTTACTCTACAGCTAGAGGTCTAATATCTAGGATATACAAAGAACTCAAGAAAATCACAGCCAAGAAAACAAATAACCCAATTAAAAAATGGGCAAAGGATCTAAATAGACACTTCACAAAAGAAGAAATACAAATGGCCAATAAATGTATGAGGAAATGTTCCACATCATTAGCAACCAGAGAGATGCAAATCAAAACTACCTTGAGATTTCACCTAACCCCAATCAGAATGGCAATCATCAAAAACATGAACAACAACAACTGCTGGCAAGGATGTGGAGAAGTGGGAACTCTAATACATTGTCGGTGGGACTGCAAACTAGTGCAACCATTTTGGAAAACAGTATGGAGGATCCTCAGATGAATGATAATGAACCTACCATATGATCCAGCAATACCACTTCTGGGTATCTACCCAAAAGAATGGAAACCAAACTATCAGACCAA